>JANJYP010146504.1:0-19919 GCA_024605115.1 Rastrelliger brachysoma
CTTCCTCTTCCTTTCAGTGAAGAAAATCTCAGTAATAAAGGGCCTGACAGAAATCAAGGCACATGAGACAGAGACAGTAACTCTTGAGGTGGAACTCAGCCAAGCTGATGTTGAAGGCACCTGGACTAGGGATGGGGTAAGGATGAAGTCAGGGTCCAACTGCCGCATCACAGCTCTGGGAAAGAAATATGCCCTTACGCTGTCCAATCTGAAGAGAGAGGATGCAGGAACTTTTGCCTTCCAAGCAGATGATGTTCATACATCTGGCAAACTGATTGTCACAGGTAATGATGCTTTATTTTAGTCATTTAGACACATACTTGGTAGCAAGTCTGCATAGTCACTTTTTTTGGGGGATTTAACTTTTTTATTGACTTTTCTTTACAGATGCACAACCAGTGTGCAAATTAATACAATGCAAGCAAGTCAGAGTCAACATTTTAAGAAAGATAAAAAAAAACCTGGCAGTGAAAAAATACGAAAAATAAAGATAAAAAATACAGTGATAATCATGAAATATACAAATAATTTATAATGATGAATAATAAGAGGCACATTCTTGACAGTTAGATACATCACAAAACAATGTTACGTGACATGTCAATCCCTTGGATTTACCCAGATGAAAAGGTACATATTAGGCATCATGATCATCAATTTCCAATCATTTCCAGATAAGGATACCATGCCTTTACAAAGAGATTGAGATTTACAAAGAGATTAACCTATAAATGAGCTGTTCAAAGGAAGCCATCTTGGTTAGCTCATCTGACCATTCCTTGAAAGTAATCTTGTCTTTCAACTTACAGTTCTTAAGACTACCCTGTTTCCTGTGAGGGCTAGTTTCATCCATGAGCATGTTTATTGGGATAGGCCAACCTTCCTTGGCAAAATACCCAGTATACATAGGGCTGGGCGCTCTACCTTCAATACTTAGTATTATATTAGATAACAGCCACCCAGAGGCTGTGCACCATATCACATATGCGATATCACACATGTTTCAATTTCAAAATAGTTCCAATTTAATATTCTGAATGAAATAAGTTGTGTCTGCATGTCATAGGCTATAGTGTACCAGGACTTAATTGTTTGCATAGTCACTTTTTAACTAATTTGCAATGATTCTACAGAACCTCCTGCTATGATCTCCAAGCCTATTTTGGATATCAGTGTTCCAGAGAAGGAAAAGGTTACTTTTGAATGTGAAGTTTCCAGAACAAATGCAGATGTTAAATGGTTCAAGGTGAGAACCTATAATTGCTGTCTGAATTAGTCTGCAGAGAAAAATAATAAGATTTTTACTATACTGTTTAGTGACTGAAACAAGTTGTGAAAGAAAGTAAAATGCATATGTAACATGTTAAAAAAAACTATTAATCTGCAGGATGATGTGGAACTGAAACCAGGGAAGAACTTTGGCATCCATTCCTTGGGCCGAAAGCGTACCCTGGTCCTCAACAAATGCACCCCTGCAGATGCAGGCATTTACATCTGCCGCACCACTGATGATAACACCTCTGCCAAACTCACTGTTCATGGTAATTATCAAACATATCACATCATCCAGGTCCCATTAATCAGAGTTTATTTACCACTGTTATAGATGATAAAAGGATCTGTGAAAATATTTTCTCTGTTGCAGCCAGAGATATTAAGATTGTTAAGAAGCTGGAGGATGTAGAGGTGATGGAGAAGGAGAGTGCTGCATTTGTCTGTGAAATCTCACATGATGAAGTGGACTGCCAGTGGTATAAAGGAAATACCAAACTCAAAGTCGGTGACAACATCAAGATGAGGCAAGAAGGTAAAGGCTCAAGAAATAGAAAAATAGTGATTCAACTAGCTGCACATTTATGAAATGTCACAGGAAAGCTCTGAATAATTAATAATCACTTAGGCAAATGATGTTTGTTACTGTTAAACTGTTTTGTTTGTTAAACTGTCTTCTCCCTAACACAGGCAGAACCTATGTGCTGCTGTTTAAGTCTGTTTCCCCAGAAGATATTGGTGAGATTAAATTTACAGCTGAGAAGGCCTCTTCAACTGCAAAACTTAAAGTTAAAGGTAAACAACAATATATCAACTCAGTGTTGAAATTGCCTAATAGTGCATATTGTTGCATGCATTAATTTACTAATATGTGTCAATGTTAAAGTAGTGTTGCAAATGGATTCATTCTATTCATTATGACAAAATTTGTCAGAAAGTTGCAAATAATTGAATGCTTAAGTACATAAACAATCGCTACCTAAACAGATTATTAGGCTCTAAAGTGGCAGATTATATATCTTTTTTCAAATAAAGTCACAAGTATACCAAATGTAAAGAAACAGACTACAGTTAATTAAAGTTAATAAAAGAAATAGTTAATGCCATGCAAAATTCTGACAACAGTTAGTCAATTGATGTATAAAATCCACTTGCAATATATCTCAACAACATTGTTATGCCTCATTGAGACCTGATGGCAGAGAGAACACAACCTTTTTAGTGTTTTAGAATTCCTTTTCAGGGGTTTCCTTCTTGATTGAACAAAGGCTCACCTCTGTGCTCTACAGGGAAGATATTAGTCCAGTGCTTTTAGGGAGTTGGGGTTTAATTGATGAATGGAAATCCTTTGGAAGTATGAGACCTATGAAAAAAGATCATAATTATGTTAGAAGCACAGATTCTGTGATAGCTTAAATAGCATACATTGCTATCAGCTGACAATAAATTGCTCTAAGTTTCATCCCTATGCATTTTTCCTAGTGTCTATTTCAGTGTCAGGCTGATTGCAATCAAGCAGCAACTGACATATAAGCAATAATGAATGGCACACCGTAATAACTATTTAATGTAGTGTATCAGGATTCTTGCTGTCTGCTTAAGCTTATGCATAAAATGTGGGAAACAGCAGTGCATCAGATGCACTAATGTGCCATTTTAGCCCCATTTGCTTTGGCTGTCACATAATTTAAGTATGTAAGTCATTTATCCTATAGTGTATTTATTTAAAGGCTTCAGCAGGGCCTTGGCGCTGGCCTCTAATGTCCAGTTGTTGTATATGAAGGTCTTCATTGATTTGGTGTTATTATTGCTATAGAGCTTCCTGTCAAGTTTGTGAAGAAACTCAGGGATAAGATAGCGATGTATAAGCATCGTGGTCATCTTGAGTGCCAAGTGTCCCGTGCCAATGCAAAGGTGAAGTGGTACAAGAACAAGACAGAGATCAAACCCAGCAAGAAGTACGGGATCCAAAGTGAAGATGTGTACCGAAAACTCACCATCAATGATGTGGGCTCTGGGGATGAAGACACATATACCTGTGATGCCATCGATGACAAGACATCCTGTAAACTGCTCGTGGAAGGTAACAGTAGAAGATGACAAGCGGTGATGGTGAACTTAGTGTCAGGTTTATCAGTTCTAAATCATTAATGTATATGACTATGTAAACACTTGTACATGCTCCAAGTATTTATACAACACAAGCCATCAAATTCCCGAGTCAATGAGGTATCTGCATATATATGTCTGTCTGTCTGTGTAGTACTATAATATATGTACTATACTAATGGGAAAATGGACATAATGTTGATGCATTTTTCAGCCATATTATAACAAGGCTTACACAGTAGATGAATTAACTTAAAAATGTGAAATTCAAATTATTAACGGAGGAAAAGGAGTTAGCAAAACTATATTACTACTGTTAGTGGAGTAACCCACAAAGGTCTTTCCAGTTAATCTAATCACGCTGTCCTCTGAGTAGGTTGAAGTTACCTCAGAGGACATTTTTACATGTCACAATAGGAAAAGTATGTGTAAATAATAACATTAACAGCAAGTGCAACAAAACTGTCAGCAGAGAGGTGTAAGTTTTACATTACTACACAACCCGTATGCTTTATGTTCAGTTAGTCATGTTCAGATTTGTGTCAGTGTACATTAATCATTACTGTGTGATGTGCACTGCATGTTCAACACTTTTGTCTAGATAATTCATAGCATGTTTTGTTTTTTTCTTTCTTTCCAAAAGACTATATTTTTAACATGTAATCCATTCAAAAATGGATTATCAGATTGATTACAGATCCTGTTAATGTTATATTATATTGATGTTGTTGATGCTCATATCATCCCCACTAGTTAATAGTAAGGTCGGTTGGTTTAAGGGTTTCTAGGTACACATTTAGGGACTGTAATGTCTGAGTTATTCTTCTCATGATATTTAGATATATTGCTAAAGGACCACACTGATTTTTGCCACAAAATCTGTATATTGTATATTAATATAATAAAGGACAGGATATTAAATATAATATGCTATAATATAATATAATATATCATATATAAATCAATACCACATTTATTACTATTATTTTCTATAAAATTATATCACTGACTTCTCACCCAACTATTCTTGTTTTATGATGCCTCCAGAACAGTCCATAAGCATTGTGCGGGAGCTTAGTTCAGTAGAAGTGACAGAACCCTTTGCAGCTGTCTTCGAAGTTGAAATCAGTATGGAACTGGTAAAACCTCCTACTTGGACACTGAATGGAGTTGCTGTTCAGGAGAGTGCTGATGTTGAAATGGAGAAGGAGGGCACATTGCAGCGTCTCACTTTCAAAAAGACCAAAGCATCAATGACAGGACCTGTGCAGTTTACAGCTGGAAAGAGCAAGTCTCAGGCCCAGCTCACAGTCAAGGGTAAAAATCAGATGCTTCTGGCAGAGTTGGCCACAATCACTTTGTATTGCTGTTGGTATATATATTTAGCATAACTAATTTGTCTATAATTGCATACTGTTCCTCACATGTAGAGCGCCCACTGGAGATTGCAGAGCCCATCAAAGATGTGAAGGCAAAGGAGAAAGGCTCAGCTGCACTCACCTGCAAATTTTCTGCATCACCCAAAGAGATTAATTGGTTCAAAGGTCAGGTACCTTTGATAGCATCAGATAAGTATAACATTAAGCAAGATGCTACAAGGGCTCAACTTACAATTCAAAGGTTGACTGAGGATGACAGTGGAGAGTACCGCTGTCAATCTGGACCTGCAGAGACCAAAGGCAACCTCACTGTTGAAGGTACAGTTTGCATCTTTGAAATACAACTATTACATAAAGCATCTGTTAAAGAGTGACACTTGATTACAGTGAGCCTTACAAGTTATGACCATTTCTTGTGTCTACTGTGTAGTGCGTGAAATGAAGATCATCAAGCACTTAACTGACACAGAAGTTGATGAAGACAGTGATGCAACGTTTGCATGCGAGATTAACTATGAAGATGAAGAGGTACAATGGTTTCTGAATGACAAGGTGCTCTTCACCAATGAGGTCAATACCATAGGCCATGAGGGAAAAGTTCACAAGCTCTCTCTTAAGAACTTAGCACCACAGGATGGGGGAACTATCACCTTCCAAGTCCGGAAATTGAAAGAGTCTGTCACACTAAAAGTTAGAGGTAAGAACTTATGTTGAAAAGGACAAAAAATAAAGTTGACATTGTGAAATGGCTTTACAGAAGCCAGCAATATTCAGTTTATTCAAGTGAATATAAATGCTATGTGTTTGGTTTAAGCCAGTCAACCCAAAATCTTAGCACCCAACATATCTTTCATTAATTTTCTGCATTTTCAATTAACATCCAGAGAAGCGTGCTGTGTTCCTCAAATCTCTCGATGATGTCATTGGAGAGGAGAAAGGCATGATAACTCTGGCATGTGAGGCCTCCAAACCCAGGGTTTCCCCCATATGGAAGAAAGAAGGCAAAGTTTTGAAGGCTGGACCAAAGTATGAGCTCCTTCACACAGGCAAGTCTTTGGGGTTGATCATCAAGGATGTCACCACAGAAGATGCTGGAGAGTACAGTTGTGATCTTGGAACTGAAGTTTCTAAGTCAAAGGTCACTGTAAGAGGTAAGTTTTGTTACCACAACATATTGTTGGAGATATGTAGCACCTGAGTAATACACTATCACTTTGCCCTAGAAATTGGCATCGGCATCACCAAATGGCTGAAGTCAGCTGAGGTGAATGAGGGAGAAACATGTAGCTTTGAGTGCATTTTATCTCGTGAGAGCACAGATGAGTGCTCTTGGACTGTCAATGGCAAAACAATTACAAATGAAGGCCGCTTCAAGATCTCCAGTAAAGGACGAAAGTACATGCTGACTATTAAGGATGTCATCCCTACTGATGCTGGAGAGGTGGTCTTCAGCATTAAAGACCTGAGCTCTAAAACAACATTAGCAGTTGAAGGCAAGTCATTGTACAAAATTAAAGATGGATTGACATGTTAAAATAAAGTGAATAATGACAAACATGTTATTGTCCCATATTACAGGAAAAGCTTCATCTGTGTCGAAGGGGCTAGAGAACCTAAGTATTGTTCAAGGAGAAGAAGCTGTATTTACATGTGAAGTGAAACAAGCTACTTCCACAGTGAAATGGACCAAGGAAGGCAAAGTCATCAAGACGAGCCAGAAGTATGACATCTGCCAAGAGGACAGGGTCATGAAATTGATCATCCACAATGTCTCTGCTCAAGACTCTGGAGAGTACAGCTGTGAAGTTGTTGGAGGTGCAACCACAAAGGCCAAATTGGAAATCAAGGGTAAGGCAAATAATTAGGTCAGGGATTATTACAGTAAAAAAAGACAATAAATATATGTACTAAATACAGAATAATTTTAGGGTTATCAAATATTCAGATTTTTTTTATTAATCCTACAACATCTCACGGTGACATGAATTATTTTTACAGAACCAATCCATAAATTTACTAAAGAACTAAAGGACAGCCAAGCAGACGAGAAGAGCTCTGTGACCTTGCAATGTGAGACTGCACAAACCCCATCCACGGTTACATGGCTTAAAGGTCACACAGAGCTCAAGACTGGAGGCCAATATGACATGTCCCAGAAGGAGGGAGTCTTAACTCTCACCATCAAACATGTGGAGGAAAAAGACACGGATATCTACACTTGTGATGTGGGCACTGCCAAGAGCATGGCAAAGGTGACAGTCAAAGGTAAGAACATAAGTACGGTATGTACTGTATGTGTATACATTTTTAAATGGCAAAACAATTACAAAGAGTGTTCAAAGTGTTGATACAAAGTGTATGAAGAGATAATTTAATATTAAATGTCTAGTATATCTTTCATCCTGAAGAAAGCTCAACATCTGGAAAAAAAATAGTTTAAGGATTAAAATGATATAATTCCACTTTTAAATGTGGAATTTCTACTGTATTTCCCCATTTCCTCCATTGAGTATTTTATTGTAAGTACTGTATATATTCATTTTCCCCCCTTTTTTGCGCCTGCATGAAGTGGTCATGCCATATGTGTTGAGTACCATTCCGACTCAGCTCATAGTATAATTTGGTTTTTGTTTTAAAGGCCAGTCATTGGTTATACTGGAAACACTGCAGGATGTTAATTGCTTTGAAGGAGAATCTGCTACATTTGTTTGCCGTGTCAGTTCTGCTGATGCTCCTCATGTGCAGTGGTGCTTAGATGATACCCCTCTGCAGTCAAGCCCCTTCAATGATATTCAGGTTCTAGAGGGGGGTTTCCACTCTCTTACTCTGAGAGAGCTGACTTCTAGGGACTCAGGCACCATCTCTGTGGTTGCTGGAGACCACAAGGTATACGCGTCACTTGTTGTTAAAGGTAACTAACACTGCCCTCAATCCCTTGCAGTTCGACTTATCATGTAGATTTGGTGAAAAAAAGAGTGACCTGTTATCAGATCTGCTGTTTTTTCTTCTATAGAAATGTGATCTCAGTTTTGCATTCTGACTGCATTACTGATGATCTGCTGCTCTTTTGTTCAGCCATTTCTATCCTTGTCTTTGAATTTGTGTTACTGTGGGATCCACAAATTGTGAATGGCAACCATTAGCATGTGCAAGTGTTTTATAGTGACCAGTTTCCAAATGCATTGTCTTTTTATAGAAGAGCTGCTCATTTCATTAATGAATGTTGACAATCCTTTGTGCTTTTCAAAAAGGATTTTATTCAGTTGTATTCTAATGTGAGGTTTTTTTTCAGTATAGAATAAGTGCACTGTAGTTTAACGTTCAACAAAAAGATCAACCATACTGTTGGAATCATTTTTGGGTACAAAGCGGCTAACGGCAGTCGACTGGAGCACGTCAAGTCATTGAAGTCATCCATCATCTTCATCATACTTTTCCATCCTCTGTTACAACCTGACAAAATGCAACAATTTAATATAATTAAGTCTCTGTTCATTATATTTTAGTCCTGCCAGCCACTTTCAAAGGGAAGCTAAAGAACCAGGATAAAAAAGAAGGTGAAACTGTGGCACTTTGCTGTGAGTTATCAAAACCTGCAGCTGATGTTCAGTGGAAGAAAGGATCAGAAACTCTGGAAGCTGGAAAGAAGTATGAGATGAAGCAGAGGGAGACTTCTTGTGAGCTTCAGATCAAGAGTTTGAAGGTTGAAGACAGTGGAGAGTACTCTTGTGTGTGTGGGGACCAGACGACATCTGCAACTGTGAAAGTCAATGGTATGGATTCTTCATTCAGAACAAATGGAGTAAACAACAAACAGTTATTGTATCAAATGATTGAATGATAACATCTCAGAGGAGGTTACCTTTAGTGTTGTAAATTTTGTATCAAATGTCTACTTTTAGAGCACTACATAGCAGTTTTATATTTTCATAACACAAGTGATATATGTTTTATTTCCCAAAAGAAGTCTACTTCTGATGCCTCTGTAGTTTTTTTGTGAAACCAAAATGATTTTGACGAGTTATGAAAACTTGGTTGTACAGCATTACCGCCGACCTTTACACAGAAGCTAGAGAGCCAGGAAGCCGAGGAGGGAGCCGATATTACTCTTCGTTGTGAGATCTCTAAACCTGGAGCCCCAGTGGAGTGGAAGAAGGGAACACAAGTCCTGAAGTCTGGAGAGAAGTACCAGATGAAGCAGACGGCCTCTGTGAATGAACTNTGGCATATTCAGACATTGACATTTTTATACATTCTGTTTTTTTTTTGGTGTTTTTTTTACCCATTTTTTGTTATTGATTTATTAGGTTACCATGTATTATAGTATTTTCTGATATTGTTTTAGATGTAAAGTAACTAGCCTGTAATTGCTCAGACTAAGAATATGATGTGTAATAAGCCTTAGTCCACACTGGGGAGTTGTTCAGTTATTGTCAGACCAGTTCTATACGTGACACTTTGTTCTGTCTATTGGAAAGCAATGTAATAACAGCACCGGATTAGACATACAGATGCAAACATCTGATGCAGTGACCTACAATTTTTAACACTTGTACTACCGAAGTGCATCCAAAGAACTGGAAATGTAGAATCATAAATGCAGTGCTGACATTACTGGCACAACAGCTCATCAGCTTTATAACTATAGTTGAAATTGGTTACAGATGCTTTATATCAGTGATATCAATGTGTTTTTGTTTGTTTGCAACTGATGCTACCCCACTAAAAATACACAGCTCAACCAGTGACATTCAAACAGAAGTTGGAAGGCCAGGAGGCAGAAGAAGGAGCTAGTGTTACTTTACGTTGTGAGATCTCTAAACCTGGAGTCCCAGTGGAGTGGAAGAAGGGAACACAAGTCCTGAAGTCTGGAGAGAAGTACCAGATGAAGCAGACGGCCTCTGTGAATGAACTCCATATCGCTAAAGTGGTGCCAGAAGACAGTGGAGACTACAGCTGTGTCTGTGGAGACCAGAAGACCACTTCCAGCCTCAAGATCAAGGGTAGGGGGACCATTTCAAAGATTTGTTCAATTGAACAGAAATAGGTCAGCCTTTCATATGCACATATGTAGTCAGGTTTGTTTTGGAGTTTACATGTTGTTATGGATTGTAACATTGCTTTTTATCAGCTGTATCCATATGTATATATACATTTTTAGATTTAATGTAATGCAATGCAGCCGACTGCTAACCAACTCATAAATGCTCAGCTCAACCAGTGACCTTCACACAAATCTTGAAGAGTCAAGAGGCTGAAGAAGGGGCCAGTGTTACTCTGCACTGTGAGATCTCTAAACCTGGAGTCCATGTCGAGTGGAAGAAGGGAACGCAGGTGCTGAAGGCTGGAGAGAAGTACCAGATGGAGCAGAGGGCCACTGTGAACGAACTTCTGATCTCTAAAGTGATACCAGAAGACAGTGGAGACTACAGCTGTGTGTGTGGAGACCAGAAGACCACAGCCAGCCTCAACATTAAGGGTACGAAGAAGGCTTTCAGAGTTGGTCCATGGAACTTTTATAGTAAAGATTTTTATGTGTGCATTGTTTATTTTGGAGTCAGCATGTCATTATGTTTGCACTGCAACCTGCCAATTTTGTTTTGTGTGTTTTCAAATTTACGAGTGTTGTGGTGGGTTTTGCAATTCTATGGTACCATATTTGTCCTACTTTTTTCTGTATAGTTTCTTATTGGTTTGCCACTGTTTACTAACTAACTAATCAATGTTCAGTCGAACGAGTGACCTTCAAACAAAAGCTGCAGAGTCAGGATGCCGAGGAAGGATCCAGTGTTACTCTTCGTTGTGAAATCTCTAAACCTGGAGTCCCTGTGGAGTGGAAGAAGGGAACACAGGTCCTGAAGGCTGGAGAAAAGTACCAGATGAAGCAGACGACCTCTGTGAATGAACTCCTGATTAACAAAGTGGTGCCAGAAGATAGTGGAGACTACAGCTGTGTGCATGCAGATCAGAAAACAACAGCCAGCCTCAACATTAAGGGTAGGAGGAGGATTTTTAATGAATCGGCCCATATAGAATTTTCACGTTTGTTGTGGAGTCTGCATGTCATCATGGATTGCAACGTGTAATTGTTTGTTTTTGTATTCTGTGTTTTTTTAATTTACTTTTTTAAATACATTGTATATACTTTAATAATTCTATGTAATGGCATGCCACAATTTGCTAATCAGTTAATAAATGCTCAGCCCAACCAGTGACCTTCATACAGAAGTTGGAAGGCCAGGAGGCAGAAGAAGGAGCTAATGTTACTTTACGTTGTGAGATCTCTAAACCTGGAGTCCCAGTGGAGTGGAAGAAGGTAACACAAGTCCTGAAGTCTGGAGAGAAGTACCAGATGAAGCAGACTGCCTCTGTGAATGAACTCCAGATCGCTAAAGTGGTGCCAGAAGATAGTGGAGACTACAGCTGTGTCTGTGGAGACCAGAAGACAACAGCCAGCCTCAACATTAAGGGTAGGAGGAGGATTTTTATAGAGTTGGTCCATGGAATGGGTTTTAAAAAGCTGAGTAGAACAGTTTTTCATGTAATGTTCTTATTTTTATTGTGGAGTGTGCCTGTCATAATGGATTGCAATTTGTATATAATTCTATGTAATGGCATGCCACCATTTGCTAATCATTTAATAAATGCTCAGCCAAACCAGTGACGTTCACACAGAAGTTGGAAGGCCAGGAGGCAGAAGAAGGAGCTAGTGTTACTTTATGTTGTGAGATCTCCAAACCCGGAGTTGCAGTGGAGTGGAAGAAGGGAACGCAGATCTTGAAGGCTGGAGAGAAGTACCAGATGAAGCAGACAGCCTCTGTGAATGCACTTCAGATAAATAAAGTGGTGCCAGAAGACAGTGGAGATTATAGCTGTATGTGTGGAGACCAGAAGACTACTGCCAGCCTCAAGATCAAGGGTAGGAAGATGTATGACTCCTATGTTGAGAAGTATCTCAGTACTTTAGAAAAGTCAACCTGCATGCAAGCATGCAAGTTATGTAATGCTTCACGTCTAATCATTTTTTTTCTTTATTTTTTCGTGCATTTTTTATGAGGAATATTTGTATTATACTTAATTTGATCTGAAGTGCTTGTGTTTCTTGTAAAATCTGCATTGCCTAACCCTAACCAGTTGTGTTATGTTGCCTTGTTTCTGTTTGGTCACTCAAAAAAACATCAGTTTTCTGTGTGTATGTGTGTGTGTGTGTGTGTGTGTGTGTGTGTGTGTGTGTGTGTGTGTGTGTGTGTGTGTGTGTGTGTGTGTGTGTGTGTGTGTGTGTGTGTGTGTGTGTGTGTGTGTGTGTGTGTTTATAGATTAATCAGACATTTCCTTCACTTTATATGTGGTGCATCATTAGGTTGGATGTATTTGCCTGACATTTTCCACATTACACGACTTGACATTTTAGCAGGCTGTGCTTTTTCCTTCTCTTTCGTATGGTTCATGTTGCTGTTTTTATTGGTGGTTGTGTTGGTCATTTACAGTGTGTTTTTGCTGGTCTATAAGCTCTTCTTATTTGTTTAATGAACAAAGGCAGTTGGATTGTAGTCTGATGGTATTGTGGCTGTCAGCTGTGTTTTGTGATGCTGTCTGATTCCTCACATATTTATTTGCAAGTTGTGGGCCGTTTTGTCAGGTGATCTTGCTTTTAGGAGTACCGGAAATTGCAAAGCAGATGACCAAGTATGTTTCATTGATTCTGTATTTAAATTGTTTCCTCTCAGCTGCGAAGCCATCAACTCCTCCCTCTGCTGTTGAACCTGAATCTAAGATGGAGCCCAATAAAACAGTGTCAGGTATGGAGGGAAGATGGCCATGTTTTAGCTTCACTTTCAAGGTTATGTGCTATGTCCATCTTGATAATGGCTTTTGTTTTTCCGTGTGCAGTCTCACCTCAAATTGGGCCTGTATTTTGTGGCCTCTATAGATTGTGATAGAGATGTTGTTGCAGCAGTTGTTCTTTTCAGCATATGCTTTTGTTGTGCAGTTTCTGTAACCCTGCTTCGTCAAATGATGCTTCTGGGATTGCCTCTTGCCATGTTCATGTGGGTCTTTTTCTTCAGTGTTGCGTTGTAGTGTGCATATTTAATAAAACCGGCATATTATAAAGAATGGACAGGAACATATGGACACCTAATAGTATGTATTGCTCAGTTACACAAGTAACATGTAAATAGATGATGTGAATTGAATATTTGCTTAATTGTGGCAGGATTCACTGCATTTGAGATTATATTTGCAAAATTTGAAATAATTTAAGATCTTTGAATTTGTGGCATTTATGCTGGCTATGTGCAAATGTCCAACTGGTAATTTCACTGGTTGCTGTCATTATACTTATAATATTAACTTTGTGTTTCAGCCAACAAGCTTGAAGCAACATCTGTAGTTGCTACAGACAAGCTGGAGAGGCAGGATATAAATGAGACAGTAGAAGGTAATACCTGTGAACATTGTCAGCTTTGTTTGTTTATTTTGTCCATGTGTTTTTGTAATAAGTCAGTGTGCGCAAAAATCACTGTGTTAAATATTTAAAATATCAGTAATCCAATCTTTTTTATTCTTCTGGCTGCAGACTTGTGTTGTTACACAGGAGCTTGATGGGTCATGAATTGGCTTACTTTGTGTGTTGTTTGTTAAATAACTCCTTGAAAGCAAAATTTGTATTCAACTTGCATCAGTTTTTTTGGCCAGACTGATATTGCCACTATATAATGTAAACGTAGCTTTTTAATTCACATTTTTAAAATCATGATTAGTGTCATTGTTTGTTGTTCCTTTTGTGTGGTATTGTAAACTAAAAAAACATTTGTGGATATGTGTGCTCTCCTGGTTATTTTGTTGTACTGTTTGGAGGCTTGCATTTTGGCATGGTGATGATTTTTCCAATTATTTCTCCCTTTGAGACTTAAGATCTGGTCAATAACACATAGTAGACGTGCTAGGATAGTCCAGTGGTTAGAGCATATGCCACGTATACGAAACTCTGTAGCTGACCCCGGTTCAAATCCTGGCCGGTGTGGTCATTTGCTGCGTATGTTCCCCTCTCTCTCCCCCATGATTTCCTGTCTGATTACTTTCAAATAAATGCATCTATGCTGCAAAAACCTTTAAATGAATAACATATAGTGAGACAATTTTAAACTGGGGATTCAATGTTGTGTTCAATTTTATAGCTGTGACACTGCAGACCACTGGTCAGACTCCAACACAGCAACTCCTGACACAGGAGACTCAGAGACAAGAGCTAAAAGTTGGAGGTGAAGGTAATGAGACACATGGGTTTGTTTGCTTGGCTTTTGTCAAATACTGAAACATCTGTCAGTGCTGTTGGAATGGATGACTTTTTTAAATTTCAGACTTGTGAAATAACAAACTATACTATTAGACCTGTACGGGTGCTGACAGTTCAATTTGGCTTTGCTATACGTGCAGTTTGTTCAAATATAAATCAAGATGACTTTGATTTCTGTTAGTTTTGTGTTGCTATTGTGTTTTTTCCTAGGTAAATATGTTTTAAAACTATGTTACTGTTGTGTTTAGCCCTTGGTCTTTCTTGAATGTGGAACATTTTGTTGCATCGTGTTTGTGGCACTTTTGTAGTACTTTGTTGGTTTGTCATTTTGTGTTGAGCTATTGATAATGTTATGTGAGAGAAAAGAGAAGCTTTAATTGTTTTGATCATAGCTCCATTGATGTTGATTGCTTTCTGTTCTCACAGATGTTGTGTACCTTACCACTTGTGTAAATTGCCACAGTGTAAATAGGTAACAGTAACATGGGTGTGCTGGGTCTTTTGTGATTATGTTCGCTTTACTAGCTCTGGTTGGCTGTTGTCTACAGGCTGGAAAACACATCACTGTGAAACTGTGAGGTTAACATTGTGTTTTATTCCAGTTGAGAAGATGGCTGCTGTTACAACTGCTGAACAAAATACACAGAGGCAGCAGGAGACCAAAGAGCGAACAGAGGGTACATAAGGCTTTTAGCCGTTAATGAGCTTCCTGCCTCTTCTCCTGCCCCATTTTTCATTCTTTTTATTGCCAAATGCGGGTGTTTCTACTTTTTTGGTGTTTTGTGTATCAGGCTATTACATGTTTGGCTGTAGCTTGTTTCTGCTGTGGCAAGGTAAATTAATTACTACGCTTCAGTTAATTGAATGTCACATTATCTATATAGGGAGAAATGTGAGTATTGAGTTAGTGAGTATTGAATTATTGCTTGAATGTCTGGCTGTAACTGTTGCAGTATGTGATGCTTTTCAATTGTCCACCCACTGCAGTTCTTTCAGTTACCTTTTGTTGAATTTAGATTTTTGTTATTGTTACATCATTTAAAGACTGGCATTCTTAAGTAGCTTGGCGTGCTGAGATCGTCCGGTGGTTGGAGCGCATGCCGCATACACAGAACTCTCCAGCCGGTGTGGTCATTTGCTGCGTGTCCTGTCTGATTACTTTCAAGTAAAGGCTTTTGTGCCACAAAAAATCTAAAAAAAAAAAAAGTAGCTTAATTGTCAGCAATAGTCATGTTACTCAGGACATGTTTCATTTGTGAGACTTGGAACTACTGTAACTGCTATAATGGTCGGTTTATGTGGCTCAGTTGATACAACCCAAGACAGAAATATTGTAGAGGCTATGAACTCAAATTATATTATACCTCACTATAAACTATAATACACTATATATTTTTTAAATGTGCTTATCCATGTGTTGGATCTACGTGTTGGCAGTTGTCATGTGCCGCTATGTTGCTATAGTCTTTGTTAGAGAACAATGTCTTGAACATTATTACTGCATTGTTGGTAAAGTATTCCAATTTACCTAAACTGAATTAAACCTACATTATATGTCTACAAATATCTGAAATTGCAGCAGAGATCACACCAGCTGCAACAGTAACCTCCAAAGTTGAGCCTGAGAAGAAGGAATCCAAAATCAGAGCTGAAGGTATGTTGTAGTGTTATAAAGAAAATACAAGCGCACATATTGTTTTGAGTAGGCATTTTTGGATGCTGGGTTTTTGCCATAGCACATGCTATCAGCAGCAGGTGCAGACAGTTATGTTGTGATATAACATCCTTGTGTCTTAAGGGTTTTGTCAACATTTTTGTTTTTGTTGGCATATGAGTTGGAAATTGCGTAGTGACAGTTGCATTAAGTTCAAGTCCATTATTCACTGTTGATTTGATTATTGTGGCTATTTTTTTTTTTTTGCAATTTATCAGTTCAGCAATATATTTTTGTCTACATTCATCTTGTCTCCATTAATGGCTGCATTAGTCCTGTGATATATTCATCATAGTAGATATTAACGGTATAATCCAGCAGGGATGGAAAAGCTTGCTGTCTCTTGATACAAAAATGTTTGTTTGAGGCACCTGGATATTGTTTATTCCCATCAGTTTTGTTTTGGTTACCATGGGGATTTTTGTATGTCGTCTACTTTGTCTCGCTGGAAATTGCTCTGATGGTAATAACTGAGTGCTGTGTTTGACTTTTGTGTGTGTGTGTTTGTGTGATTTTCAGTAAAACATATTCTCAGTTTCATAATTGAAAATGTTTTTAAAACAGCATTTTAAAGTCTTTATCTGGTATCTAAACTGAAAGCCTATTGGTTACAACAAAGTCTGAGTCTCTTACCTGATTTGCTGAATCTTCAGCTCTTCCAGTCATATTTCTTCGAGATTTGGAAAGTCGAGAAGTTGAGGAGGGAGGCAGTGTTACTCTGCACTGTGAACTTTCTAAACCTGGACTCCCTGTCGAGTGGAAGAAGGGAAGTCAAGTTCTGAGTTGTGGAGAAAAGTACCAGATGAACCAAATGGGATTCAGTTATGAATTACAGATCTTTGATTTGAGACCTGAAGACACAGGAAGATACTCTTGTTCTTCAGAGGATGCAATAAACTCAGCCTCTCTTACAGTAAATGGTAGGATGGAGAATCATCGCTTCATGCCGTCTTTTCTGGCCATTAACTCTTTAATTTCATTTGATTTATTGGCCTTCATCTCATTTCTTCAATCCCATTTGCAGCTATGTACTGTAGATAAAACAATCTTTATTTCTTTTCATTCATCAGCTCTCCCAGTTACTTTCACAAAAGAGCTGGAGAGTCAAACAGCTAATGAAGGGGACAGTATCACTCTCCGCTGCGAGCTCTCTAAACCTGGTGTCCCTTTGGATTGGAGGAAAGGAGAACTTGGTCTTTGCCCATGTGCCAAGTATGAAATTAGACAGATGGAACACCTCAACACACTAGTGATCAATGATGTTGACATAGAAGATGCTGGATATTACACGTGTGATACTGGTGACCGTCAAAGCACTGCGCAAGTAACTGTGAAGGGTATGCTTAATACAGTTGTTGGTTTTGTGGTATGGAGACAGTCTGGTTTTACTAAAATGCTTGATTGTGGATTATTATATTTTTGAGGACCCTTTTTAGACTAGAGGTTGATGAATTGAGATTTTTTGTTTAGTTTAAGCTGATTGTGATCACTAAGGCATGATCAAAATTGTGAGACTTTAGGATTAAAACTTTCAGACGAGAGATTTAGACATGTATGATTTGTTTCCACATCTGCTACTTTTTACTTACTTTACAGAACACAATTCTCTCAAATGTTTCTACTCATTTCTTACATTTTCTTCCTTCAGCCCAGCCTGTCCTTTTTAAGATCCAGTTGCACAACCTAGAAAAACAAGAAGGGGAGAGTGCTAGTCTTCGCTGTGAGACTACAAAGCCAGGAGCCAATGTGATCTGGAGGTGTGGTGACAATGTGCTGGTATCCAGCAGCAAGTATCACCTGAAACAAGAAGGGACAATAGTAGAGCTTGTCATCTATAAACTTAAGGGAGCTGACTCAGGAGAGTATTCATGTGATACAGGCAGCCAGAGGACTTCAGCTGTCCTCACTGTGCAGGGTAGGATTGTTCTTTTCAAAACCTTTTTTGTTTTTTCTCATGCACCGTATGAAGTCACATCTTTCTTCATGTCACTGTCTGCTTTTTTCTCAGTTGACATCACCTATGCATGGAGTGCATCAACAAAGTTCTTGCTTTGTTGTTCACTGTTTTCAAAGCACTTGTAGTTATTTGCACACTACTCTTCTGTAGTTCTTGATCTCATCTTATCATTTGCTTCTGTCTCTGGTCTCTCTTCACAACATTAACACCATACTCTTTCTTCACTTGGTGTTTATACAACTACTGAATCTTTAAATGTGTATCACACTGTGATCACAATCTGCACAGACTCTATCTTAATATTTGTCCAGCACTTGCTCATCTCACTTGCACTTGCTCACCTCAGCTGTCAAAGATGTAACTATGGTGCTGTATTAATTTGTCAAGCAGAGGTAGAGGTTACGATACTGAAATTCTTGGAGAGCTGTGTCGTAACTGAAGGTGAAGATGTCCACTTCAAGTGTCTGGTTTCTCATGAAGAGGCACCTCTGGCTCAGTGGAAACTCCAGGATGTCCCACTGCAGAATAATGAAATGAATCTTATTGAGACTGAGGGACGATCACACAGCCTCACACTGCGTGGTGTGACCACAGCTGACTCCGGCACAGTCAGCTTCTCAGTGGGTAATCACACATCCACTGCCTCTCTGACAGTCAGAGGTAAGGGAAATATTTCACTTGTTACATAGTATAATAGGTAATACTTGTCATTTTGCTTCTATAGTAACAATTTTCAGCTCTTGTTTCTTGCCCATGTCATCCTCCTTGAAGGACACCTTCTCTCATCTTTTTAAACATTCTTCAAAAGCATCTCAAAATTTAGATGCTTTTCTTCATTCCTTGAGGCTCACTTTTTATTGGAGCTTTAATTTTCTGTTGATTTGATACTCATTTCTCTTTCTCTTTACAGTCTATCACATCTGTCTGTCACATTTGTACTATAGATGCATGTTCATTTGCATTCTTTCACTGAATTTGAACTAATCATACCTTTTCAACTTTGTATATAAAATTCTACACTGGTCAATATGTTTCTAATTCTGGTTTATGGAAGTATTCCTCACTGCGTTTTACTATGTACTTGTTCAAATAACTTGAAGCACAATGTTAAAACTCAATTTCAAGTTTATGCTTTTTTATTATATAAATGTCACTTTATGTGTTGTATGTTACTTTATTTTGTTCCTTTTATCGCAGTTTTTTATTTTCTCCCCCCCACACACACCTTAAAGTGTGCTGAGTGTATGTTAACCAGTGGTTTTAAAGCTTTTCTGTGTTTGGTATGGTAGTATGGTATAGAATTATGAACATAGAAAATGGTTATGAGTCCAGTGTGTTTTATGAAAACTAGGTTTACGTCTGAAAAATCCTAAATAATTCATTTTAAATAATAATGGTCTTTCCGGCAGCCGCAGCTGTATTATTCAAGAAGGAACTGGAAAGTCAGGAGGCCACAGAAGGAGACAAAGTCACTCTGTCCTGTGAGACATCCAGCCCTGATTGCAAAGTGACCTGGCGGAAGGGCACAAGTCTTCTTACTCACGGAGAGAAGTATACCATGGAGCAGAGAGCTACCACTCACATCCTGGTTATACACAAGCTGAATGTGGAGGATAGTGGAGAATATACCTGTGATACAGGCGACAAGAAAAGCACTGCTACTGTGACTGTAAAAGGTAATAGAGTCCATTTTCTCATCTATGTTTCTTGTCTACTCTTGTATGGAGGAATAATTAAAAAGTGGAATTTCAAAAAGGATTTGAAAAATAAACTTTAAAAAAAAGGGATTTAAAACACCATTTAGAAAATATATTATTTAATTTCCAAATGAATAAGTCAATTTCAAAAATCGATTTCATAATGCATTTTGAAAAGCACAAATAAATAAATGAATTTGCAAACTGAAAACACCAGCTGGTCACAGCTTTCTGAAAATGTGGCAACAGATTTTATTTGGATAAACTACCACATATGAGAAATCTACAAGGTTGCTTTCTCGCAAGAAAAAATGTTAAATCGTAATAATGTGACTCATAAACAGACCCGCTGTGAAAATAGCAGCTGTGTGTTTCACTGCAAGTCTCCATTCTGTTCTCCTGCAGCCACTGTCCCTGAATGTCAAGTGTAACGGCCAATCAGATAGCTTCTTACATCTCCGCTCAGAGCTCATTTTCTGAGCATGGAGGACCA
>JANJYP010146550.1:0-10549 GCA_024605115.1 Rastrelliger brachysoma
GTTAGTCAGATAATGCTATTATTTTAGGTTACATTAGAGCAGGCAAATACACTTTTTGATCCATTCCTTTTCCCCCTGTCTTTACTTTTAGAAAAACTAGAGGGAAAAAAATCCAGACTCTTTAAATGCACTGCTCCCAATATCCCTTAACACATTATTTAAGCATGTGGAGAAATCCTAAATTTCACTGGCCTGCTGTGCCTAGGTATGCTTGCTATGGCTAATTAGACAATGCCTGTTGATGAGTAGTAGCACACAGTCAATTAAGCCATGTATTTCATCAAAATCCCTCATAATCTATCAAGATATGAGTGCTATCAATGATGTAAAAGTGACAAAACATGATTCATATCACTAAGTACACACTTGAGCTAACTCTGTATTAATTATTTTCAGTAGTTTGCCAAAAAGTATTCTGACAAATTCCAGCACTAATTAGATGTATACTGGCACATTGCTGAGAAATTCAGTATATTAAAAAATGTACAAGACAACACACAATGTCCTGGCATGACCGTAACAAAAACTGTGGGATTTTCTGCCAACACTTGTTTAATGGACTTCTCTTGAGCCTGGCCAAGGCTGGCTGACCACTCTGTGTTTATGTTGGTGCTTGAAGACCTGGAAGAACAAGTGACTGAAGGAAAAAAAAAAAAAAAAAAGATAAAAATTCAGACAGTGCCTGATGCTCATGCAAAGTTTATGTTACTGGATGGTTCGGAGAGAATATGATGAGATCCTCCTGTGACCACAGTGCGTCTAACCTTCACATTGGTCAGACAGATGCAGTCGGACTGCCTTGACTATGCTATGCGGTGTTAGAAAATATCTGACTGCAATGATGTTTGAGCTGAATGTATCACACTACAAAATGGAAGATTTGCATGCTGCTAGGTTTGGATTATTCAGATTAGGGCACCCATTAGGAGGTGGGCAGCAGGTAGGCAGTACAGTATGAAAGCTAGAGCTATAAATAATACAAATGTATTACAAGTGCACAATTAGATTTGATTGCAGTGACTTTACATTCTTTGACAATAATGAATGTATTGTATGTATTCCCGGGGTACCAAATAGTGCTGCTTTGTCCCACCACTTAGCATTATTTTTAACACACTGGGTACCCCGTTTGTATAATTTTTCTATACGCATGGTAATCCAGTAGACTTTTATAGATCTGCCACAATGGCTGAAATAAAGAGAATAAGACTGATTACTTCTACATAAGGCCATGTCTTACATAAAATAATACAGATACTGTATTAGACAGTACAGGAATTAATCCATACCTAAATCAACAATCACAGGAATGTTCTGATAAAAAAGTTCTCATTCAAATCCCTTGGTGTGAGGAGTATCCAGGGTAGAAATCCAAAATAGTTCTCTCCCCATGAAGAGTAAAGAGCCAATGTCACTTCTTCTATGAGGGCATTTAATAACTTCCCTGCAGATTGAACTGAGAGTGGATGTGCTGTTCTGGGCTTTTTTTCTTTTCTTTTTTTAATTGACAAAAACCGGGCTTGTTAAACTTGGTTACAAATAGCACACCTGAGATACTAGCTTTGATGACTCTGGTTGTTTTTCCAATATAAGCAAGATCATTGGGTCATTTAAGTATACTGCATATATATAATATTTTTTTCATGTTGCAAGACATAACACTCTTGACATTGAAGCTTCTTCGTGGATGAGAATGAACAAAGGTATATCTTTTATATGTGAAATGGCCTTGTTGACAATAATATGTTGATATCGTTTATATAATAGGCTTTGCATGTAGAAGAGCTTGAAGCATCACTGGTGGATGTCTCAATAACCGGCATCTAAAGAAGCAACAGTATGTGGACCTTGTTTGAATATTATGAAATGCAGGTGGATGACTAGATCATCATATAGCAAATAGTAGAACTGCTTTCTCCTTCCAACCAAATTTCAAGTGATCATGCAAACCAGGCTTTAACCTAATCAAGGTTGAATAATAAACAAGACAAGACAGAATCTGGTTTGTGTTAAGGGAATATGTTAGTCTCACCAGCTAGAGTACAGTTTATGATCTATCTGATGTTATAAGTATTGTACATTACGTCATGATGTTGATAATAAAAGATGAAGAGGTTAAAGTGGGAGATTAAGTTTCATGGTGGTATAGCCTCTTGTTGAAGTATCAGTCCCATGTATTTTAGAGTAATTTAAGAGCCCCTGTTCCCTTAGCATTATATATCATTGACAGTTGAGTCACTGACTGCAGCCTAAGTCTTCAGTTGAGATACAGAGCATTTTTACGATCCTAGATAATGAAATCTGTTCCACCCACCACAGTGTGTTATCTGTCATGTCAAAAACAATAAATATGGTGAAAATACCTTCACTACAAATTGAAAATGTGGTAAGCATTGATTAAGCTAATTAAAATTACAGACAAGGAAAAGAAACAGAAATCTCATGAGTACAAATTAAGATCATGTGTGAAAAATTCAGTCAAGGCTCCAACGCTGCCTGTCTGTGATTTACTCGGGAATATTAACGTGGGCTTTTATTTGTCGCTCGAGATAGCTATCACAAATCAAACAAATAACAATCTATTGTGCACCAGGAGTTTGAGTATTACAGTACACGTCTTTCCTCTTAGCTTGTTTTTGGTCCATATCCTGTGTCTCTGTCACAAATTGCGATAAACCTTTGATTTGGTTTGGTTAAGCAGAGATGAAAGAGGACACATAAAATGGATCAAGTTGACTTAATCCTCTGATGTTAAACAGTTCTATTGAATGAGTAATTAGTTTTTCAATAGTGGTTAATTGCCGCTACATTCCTGGAATCTGACCTTTTCTTGAAGTCAATCAGCAGGTCTGAAAAGCTGCTTTTGTGCCTGTTTTCACAGTCTCGCCCCCTCACAACAAAGCCAGTATAAACAAGTTTATGAGACAGTGTCACCGAAAACACTGTAGCCTTGTGAAAGATGCCGCCGTCTCTTTTCTCTCCCTCTCATCATCCTCTAACCTCTGAATTGATGGAGTGTTACAATATGAAATTAGACATATTGCTGCTGACAGTGCACTTGTCTCTCAAAGAAATACCAGCATGGAGATAATGGAGAGGCAGCACAGTGCATGAGTGTGGGATGGGTTACGGAGTACAGAGTAAAACGCTTTGTCTGTCTGAGACCACTAATCAGGATCAGCTTAGGGAAAAGGTCAGATTTATATATTCCAATGTAAATCCATGGGAGCCTGTGACACCCCTCACTTGCATATGTATTGCTGAAACACCTAGTGAAGCACTTGTTTCTTCAGTGAGTGTCATTGAGACAGCAAATAAAACATATTGGACATGCAGTTTTATTATCAATAGTGCTTGTCTGTTTGGTGAAGGCAGGCCATATTTAAGCATCCAACAAATAAAAACTGCAACTTTGTTTTTTCTTTGTCTGGCAGTGGAAATCTTTGAAGGGGATGATGGATTCATGAAAAAACTGAACCAAGAGGCACAGTTCAACAAAAACATCATTAATCTGAAGAAAAATGAACAAACAAAAGCTAAAGTTTCACATTAGGCTGCAGCCTTTCTCCCACCACAGATAAGTGAATAGCATTTTTAGCATCTTAGCCTGATTTAAACTGGAACATACCAGCTGATCAAGTAAACACAGGGGTGAGTTTCACAGC
The DNA here is from genome assembly GCA_024605115.1 of Rastrelliger brachysoma. NCBI lineage: Eukaryota > Metazoa > Chordata > Actinopteri > Scombriformes > Scombridae > Rastrelliger > Rastrelliger brachysoma. The sequence continues at coordinate 3,666 of JANJYP010146550.1, forward strand.
AATGTTGTCAAGAACTGTTCATTAACAAAATAAAAATGTCATATACTAAAGTTAAGATATAAGGAGATATATTATATTTTAACTTTAGATATCAAAAATATGCACATGAGCATACTCACTTTAAAATATCACCCACTGTGCATCAGTTTTACCCTTCTTTCACTTAACAGTGCTCTGTCACTCTTTTCACTACCACTAAATAAGCAGATGGTTCACAACACCTCAAGATGGATAAGAAACTCACATCTTATTTTCACCAGTGTATTTTTAACCTGCCTGGCATTTCAAAATGTGCAAATAAATACTAACTCAAACAAGTTTGTGCCCTGTTATTATTTTAGCTATTGCTGACTCATGAATAAAGTAGTACAAAACATGGGGATGAAATAAATTATTTAATACTTTTGAAAACCTAATAATGCTGGACCAAAAACACAGGGGAAGGGGCTTTTCTATTTATTTTCAAAGGTATGACATGTGGCATATTGCACCATCATACATACTGTGTAGCATTTGCTGCATGGGCAAATGCTACAAAAAAGCAACCACCATTTTATAGCAGTTTAAGTCATTTAAATGTTCAGAAAGGGAAATATAACTTCCTGATACCATTATGCACATGAAACATATTCCATACTGCTAATGGAAAAAGCAATTATCACATACTACCTTTACTAGCTCATACAGCTTTGTTAATAATTTTTAAAAAGGGCCCTATAGTCCATTTTTCTAAAGCTTAAATTAGTGCATCACTCCTCTATTCTCATTAGCTAAAGAGAATAATTAAGACACTATTTGTGAGTAACCAAGGCGCAGCTTTAATGACCTCTCATTGGAGCTAAAATGAGGAAAAAGCCACACACTGCACCACCTTTTTAATAATCCCCTTCGTTTCCTCATTTAGATTTGATTGGCTATGAAATGCTCCAGCCTGCCGGGACTCAGGTTTCAACATTCATCAGCATTTCCTGGTTGTAAATTGATGGCACAAATAGAGACATAAGGTACTTGCATGGCAACGCATGAGGACATCCGCATACACACGAGCGTGGTTTCCACAAGACAGGTGGTATGAATTATGGAGTTACACCTAGAAAGGGGGTTCCTTTATTTTTAATGCCATATGCATCAAAGACGAACCTACACATGCAAGGTCATGCTGTTTGATAAAGTTGTGCGTTGGGGAGTGTGTGCCAGAGTGTGTAAGTAAATGAGTGGGTGTTACTTGACGTCAGTTTTAACTACATATCTCCGCAGTAAAGTCAATAAAACACTAGTAATTCCCTCGAGGCTTCATCTAAACATGGTGCAGGAGGTACACAGACAACTACAACTCAGTCCAACATGCCTGTACTGAGCAATCCACATTTAAATATGAGTTTACTATATTTCAGCTCTCAAGGAAAAACCACCAGCTGGTTGTGGTGCATTGAATAATAATCCTTTTAGACAAACAATGAGTTTCAGCTTCAATAATGATCCATCTTTTTTTTTTTTTTTTGTATGACGTCAAAGCTTCACGCCTGAATCCTGAGGAAACTCAATCATCCACTGGTTGAGGCGGTGTGACCTGTCCAGGCTGTTTAAAGGCCAGTCAGAGTCTAACTGGAGGGGACAGAAAAATCTCATATGATGGCAGATTCTTGTACCAGAGTTCAGTGAATGCCAGCTTATTGCTATCGAAAAGGTCACTGAGCTAGAAACAGAATAAAAAGTCTTTACTAGGGAGTGTGGTGTGTGTGTGTGTGTGTGTGTGTGTGTGTGTGTGTGTGTGTGTGTGTGTGTGTGTGTGTGTGTGTGTGTGTGTGTGTGTGTGTGTGTGTNTCCTTTATCTGTGACCCTGGGATGAAGGCCGCAACCTGAGATAACCATGCTCATATTAGCACCACGCCCTCGGGCAGCTGCATCTCTCTCTCTCTCTCTCTCTCTCTCTCTCTAGACTTTGGTGTCTGTTACCTTCAAGAGTACAGGAAGCAGACACAAGGCTTTAAAATACACCGGCCTCTACGAGCACAAAATCAATTACCAGAGAGATGAAATTCTCCGATAATGCGGCCTAATGATAATTGCTCTGAATCTGCAATGATCTTACTTATGATACAAACCAGTATTGGCATTGCAGCAGCATATTGGCAGCCAGAGTAGCTGGAATATCAATGACAATTGTTCTGATGTTGATTTGGAGCCATGTTACTGCCTGGGGTAAACATAAACCAATTGCAGAGAATTGGACTCTATAGTAAGCAGCAGGGGTCATATTTCACTGATGTTTGTGTGATTTGTGTTAAGTAGGGTACAGTGGAGAGAGGAAATGGTTATGTGGGAGCTAACCACTGCCTGTTTAATTGAAACACTCCTATCACATTGACTGCCGGAGACATGAGGGGCGACAGCGCGGTACAAACTCCCACTAATTCAATAAGCGATCATCAGACTGTTAAAAGGCTGGCAATAATTATAATAAACTCAGTTTCAACTGTGCGTCCAGAAATAGAAACGGCTCAGCGGAAGCATCAGACACGGACCGCTGCTCATCCAGGATTCAGACATCATCCAACTTATCCACAACACAGCCGCTGCAAAGCAAATACCAGACACACTTCAGGTTCAAATGCGGATCAATTGGAGGTCACAGGGCCGCCCTGAGGGAAAACGGAGGGTGACCCCATTTTGACAATGACCTCCTAGATATGGCATCTTTCCCTCTTAACTCTTCCCCACCCTCACCCCTCAACAACTCCCTCTTTGCCTTGAACCAACCTTCAGCCGATCAGGGGGTGTCAGCATTTTTCAAAAAGTGCCTGAGAGATGTCGGGCTGAATAATGTGTCCTATGAATAAAACACATTAGCTACAAAACATGTTGAATTATTCACATTTCAGAGCCCCCATCCCACCCCACGCAGGAGATATTAGTTCTTCAGTCACCGTATGCTTTGTACATAGTCCTCTGAATCTCTGTCTCCCCCATGATCCCCCTGTTCGTGCGTCTCTCTTGATCATTCACTCGCTGTCTCTGTCATCTGTGTTTTGTTAATCCCTCTCTGTTCCTCCGTCTCTCCTCTCAGCTGACTCCGTGCTGATGGCGACTGTCTATTTATACTCCTCAAGTTACCACTTTTCCTGGAACATCTCACTATTTATCCAAAGAGCTCTTGAAGCTGAAGGAGTGCATTTGTTCTGAGGGAATCTTTGATGACTTGCTAACACATGACGACCCAAAATGGATTCATCATTTAGTGTTAATCTGAAGCGACCAGCTGTGAGCTTCAAAGTGAAAAAGACCCGGAATAAGGAGGAGGGCGGTTTGCTAATTAAATACTTGACCTAATATGCATCTTATGCTCATTTTATTTTTAGCTCCACTGGGAATTTGTGATTTTCATGATTGCGATGTAATTTGCAGAATCAACAGCACCACTGAGGAGCCAATCAACCAATCATTTCTTTCTTTTTTTTGTGCTGTTTTGAATATGAAAATCCTTCACATCTGGCAAAATATTGCTTTTAAGGTCAGGGTGGTTTGCTGTAGTGTGAAACAATGTTCACTGTTGTAGCAAATTAATTCTGTGATTAAACAAACCCAAAGAAATTTTAATCCCAAAACAACTGTAAGTTTTATGCATGACTTTTAAAAAAAAGCTCGCTGATGTTGTTGAGACAGAAATGTTTGTGTTAAAAAACTCCCATAAAGATTATATCAATATTACCATGCACTTGCACTAATTTAAACCTTTCAACCAAAATCAGTACTGATCATTGCTATTAAATCATTTTCAAAAATTGTAACCTTTTAAATGCTAGGGGATGCATGTTTCTTTTGGATTATCATCTTCTGAGTCATAAAATCACTATTAAATACTATATTAATATTTTTTTTCTTTCACTGAGTTAATGTATTTAACAAACTTCATCCCTGATTATCATTACCAGACATTCATTCAATTTCAGAATTGTAGCTGTTTAAATGTCAGTTTGTTGGCAAAAGAGATAGGGAGGGGGGAAATGTGACCTTCAGTAACATATCATTTCTATTTATCGCACACACAGACACATGTACACACACTAATTTCTCCATATCAACACACACGCCTAATTTTAATTGCATACATTTGTTACATTGGCCTGCAGTGCTCTATGATACAGCAGCATTGGCACGAGTGGAAACCAGGAAAATAGCATTTATTTACCCCAAAGGGCAAACATGAGAAAAAAAGATTCAATCTGCTGGAAAATAGTAAAAACTACTATTATGAAGCCAGGGTTCCAGTTTGAAAGGCTGATATAATAGAAGGAATTTTCATACAGTTTGTGTTTTAATGGCCATGGAATCAAAAATTACAGTTTTAATGGGGTATTCAATGTGGGTATTTTCACCTTTAAAGAGCTGAGTGTCATTATTTTGATTACACATTTTATTATAGTCTTATTATAAATTGAAATTAAGTTCTAGAAGTTATAAAATTCCACTCTTATCAAGTGCTATGCTGCACAGCCAAAATTATAGCAAAATTACAAATTAAAAAGCAAAAAAATGTCCCTAATGTGGCACAAGTGTTCAGCTAAAAAATAAGAAAATAAGCCAAAATGGTGCAGTTTGTCATGTTAAGGAGGACTTTTAATAAATTCTCTCTTTGATTCAATAATGAATTAAGCTGTTTCATGCTAGTGAAATCCTCCTTTGGGGACAAATATCTCTTTTACTCAGCAGGTGTTACACTAAGTGAATAGATGAAGAATTGAATTGATAACCGAAGCACTGAGAACTTGTGTGGCTGAACAGACATAAAGTATCCCTGCGCACTTTAATCTCAAAGCTGATCACCAGAAGATCTGAAAAAAAAAACTGAGACAGAAAAAAATTCTCAAAGGAAGGCAAGTATGATTAAAAAGACAGCAAATGTCCACAAAGCAAAAAGTGTCCTTGAATCCCTTGACAAAACATAAAGGTTCTTGCACCATTACGCTAATACTTTTGCATCTTTGCATACAGGCGATGCTGGAAAACTCTAGAAAAGTGAAAAAAATGTGGATATTTACACATATAATAGCACTGCATTTAAATTCCTCTTACAAGCTGTTGTATTTTTAGCCCACCTGTGCACCATTTCACCCAGAGATTGTTTGAATTTTAAGGCTGCTCACTCACCCAACTCTGCTAAAAGACGAACACTGATGCAACCAAAAAGCTGTGCCGTAACATCTTTTCACTTTGAAATCTGAACTACTGAGGCGACTGTATTCTTATGTGACTCTGACATGTGTATGGAGTGAGAAGAGAAGGTGTGTTGTTATTGGTGAAGTCACATTGCGGCATGTTTTTCTACGAGTAAGCAGCGTCAACAGCACATCAGACGGTATTTGGTGTGCATGTCGAGGAGCAACTCTCTGAAGACAAGAACATTGATGTCGATGGGCGAGAAGCCTCTATTTCTGCAGCCACGGCAACGTATTTGAGTCACACAGGCTTTGAAAGTGTCACGTCTCTGAGGTCAGAGTGAGTTGAGCTGATATGCGACACACACACACACACACACATAAATACAGAAAAGAGAGCTACATGACTGTTTTCTGCTGGGTCTACAATTTATTTACAGAGCACATTTCTTTTCTGCACTTTTTGATGAAGCTTTTTGCATGTCAGTGTGCACATATGTGTACTCACCAGGGCGCAGTATGTCTCTGGAGGGTCTCCACAGGTGATATTGGGGGGATCCAGAGTAACCTTCAGGAACTGGGTCATGTCTGCTGCCTCTGGCTGGCATGCCATGTAGTCCCAGGTCAGGCCTTCATCTGAGTAAACCTGGGACTTACACACATCGTAGTGGCCCCATGCTGCAGGGTAGTGTTGCATGGCCGCCTGGCAAACACCAGTCCACAGTGCCTGCAGTGTCAACGCAAAATGGAAACGCATGACTGGTCCTCTCTGGGCTCCTTCTCAAGGAGCTGTATCTCCTCACGAAGGCGTATGAATAAGGGATCCCTCTTCTACAACTCACTCAGCTGGAGTGAGGAGGCATGCCAAGCTCCTGTCACGTGGAGCAAGGGTCGTTTTTTAGGAGTGTTGCCTTGTTTTTTTCTTTACTTATTCCAGTCTCTTTCAGGTTTCTGGAGTGGTGGACAACTATGGCGGGACGGTGAGGTTACCAGCCCATTGAGAAGATAAGAGGAGAGGATTGAGGGAAGAGGGAGGACGGTGGAGGAGAAGGAGGAGGAAGAGGGGAGAGGCGAAAAAAGAAGATAGCCCTCTGACACGCTGATATGAAGATGAGTGACAGGTCTCCTCAGCTTGCCTGGCTGTCAATCATGGTCCTTGTCCCGCGTAGCGATCTGGCACTGCGGAGAAATGAGAAACAGAAGAAGGGGGAGGAGGGTGAATAAAACTCTCTTATGGGAATAGAATTTGACAGTGAGAGAGCATTAGCTGGTGCCATTGCGTGGGGTGAAGGGTGTACGTGTGACTAGAAAGTTGGATGGGTGCTAGAGTGGGGGTGCCATGTTGGTGTTTGTTGTCCATCAAAACAGAGAAAAATCAGCAAGTGAGGGCATCAGGGTGAATTGGATCCTGCTGCTTTCACACCAAAGCCTCATCTCACTTAACGGTATCAAGCCTACAGTGTTACAGCTTTTACCACCCACACACATATCCCACACTGCATGGGTTTGAATGACAGAAAACAGGCATCAAGATGAAAAAAAGAAAAAAACATCAAGTACTGTGCCATTTTTCTAAGCATTTATGATCATATAGTCTCTAAGCTATTAAGATTTCTGTCTTGATAGTGTGGAGCAGAACTGTGAAGTGCTCTGCTTAATGAAAATAGAATTTCTTGAGACTATCCTATCACTCTACACAATACATGAAATGAAATATGGCATTGAAAT
>JANJYP010146736.1:0-11760 GCA_024605115.1 Rastrelliger brachysoma
GTTGCCGTGTTAGATTTTGACCTGCTTTGTTAATTACAACAGTTGAAGTAAAATTGAGGAAACTTGCATTGTGATGACAAAAATGAGACTCACTAGGGCGATGAATATGCAAAGGTATGTGCAACTCCACACTATTATACACATTCTGAATGTGATTTAAAATAAATACACGCTTTTACTTATACCATCAACTCATCATAACAACCTGCAAAAACATAAAAATTGTATGATCTGAGTCCACCGAGCAGTGAGTCAGAAGAGCAAGGTCATAGTGGGGTTCTACTCCATGTGTCCGTGTGTGGATTTTATTTATTCATTGTACAGTTGGGGATATCCCCTTATTGACTTCATGTCAGAGACTGCAATTTTAAAAATGCAGCATGCAGGAATTCTATGTGGATTATATATAAAACAACCCTGTATGGATTATGATTAAATATATAATTCTATATATAACTTAAACATGGTATAATTATCTAATGGGTTGCGCAGCGCCTCATTATAGGAAAAAAGTTTGTGGTGATGGGCAGGGAGTTTACAGCAACCTACATCAACAGTAGCAGTGATATAAATGAATAACAGGGTGGCAGTGTGATTAACTCTTACTGTAAGAGAGGTCTAATCAGCTGATGATGACATACAGTATGTGATGAACAAACACAATCATAGGTTTATAAATTCCTGGTGCAAGGTGATTCAAACACCGTAACAGCCGCACTGATAGGGAACTTCAATTGCCTAATCAGAATGAACACACAGATGTTGTAATGCGGTTTTCAACTCATGGTAACTGTATCAAACATAAGCCTAGACTTACTGTACATAACACAGGGAATAATTAATAAACCTTGCACTGCTCGTGATAATTACATTTAAATAAAGTGATATTCCTTGTGACCGTTACCCTGGATGTTTCTGGTACCACGGTAGGAATCTGCTTTCTACTATCCATATATATTTAAATGTCTAACTGTTAATGGACTGGATGTATTATACTGGCTGCAACAACTTCTTTTTGAAAGTTGCATTTCTCAAGATATAGTGAATCAGGTCAAATGACAGTGGTTCACAAGGCACTGTAAATTTAAAAATGTATGAAAAGAACAGAGTAGTCAAAATCTTAAGGGGGCTGTCAGGACACCAGGGGAGTTTAATGTGAAAATGAACACTGGTTTAGCTCAGAGTTCAAATTCAATTTTCAATTCTTAACTCAAACCATGTTAAGACCCAATTCTCTGTGGGTGTCCAAGCACCACGAGCACCCAAACACTCAATGTGTCAATGCAATATTTTCCCAAAACTGTGGACACAACCCGACACAAAAAATACAAATATGTCATACAGCTCAGCACACTGTAGTTTTCCCTGTTGCTTTTCAACGGATAACAGACAGATNTTCAATGTGTCAATGCAATATTTTCCCAAAACTGTGGACACAACCTGACACAAAAAATACAAATATGTCATACAGCTCAGCACACTGTAGTTTTCCCTGTTGCTTTTCAACGGATAACAGACAGATTTACTCAGCAGAATATACAGACAGTGCCACAAAAAGCCGCAGGACTTACCAGCATTTTTCATCTCCATTCCTTTGATGTAGTGTGTTTTTTTTTGCCATTTCCTTTCGATTGTTTACCCCAGTTTCCTTCCCAACTTTCTGAGGCAACACATCATTATTCTGAATATCGGTGTAGATTTGTGATAAAATGTGTATGACGCAATGGAGATGTGTTTAGGGTTTAAACGTCTGACTGCCGCCTGTTGTTGCTGCACAACTTCTTGTCAGCGATCACGGTGGCAGACACGAGTAAGAAACAACGCTGACAGAGAAAGAAGTGGATGAATGACAGAAGAGTGGAGAGATAAATATGTAACTATTTGGCATAGTCACCCAAAAAGCAATTATAAAGTAGAGACTGTCATATTTGCAATGTCATATTGTGGCGCCAGAGAAAATGAAGAAGGGGGAGCCTTGGAGAGTAACTCAGCATCAACACAAACAACTGAAGAGAATGATGAAGAAAAGAGTGGGATGCATATAAATCTGTCAAGTTAGACAGGAGCTATTTTCCCCGCATAGCTTCCTCCTCCCCCAATTCCAAAAAAGAGAAGATGGAGGAGGTGTTTACACAATCCAGATAAGGATAGATTTTATAGATCCATGCTTCTCTGCCTCCTCTATCAATAAAAACCATTAAGATGTTAGACATCAAGCCATCCATCAGTGAAGATGTTTCCTGCTCTATCAGACCATCGGCCTGATCTATTAGTGCATGACACTCCTTCAATTATATGACCCCGGCCTTTCTTTATGTATCTCCTTTTTTTTCAATTTCAATCTACTTCGTCCTCTTTTTTTTTTCATCATCACACCTCTATCACTCTTTCTACTACAAATCATACACACAGAGTGGAGCCTCCTCAATTCACCTCCTGTGTAATCCTTTCTTTATCTTCTTTCGATGTGAGCCTTGTGTTGCATCTGCTAATTTGCCGCCTTCAGTCCGAAAACATCCTTTTAATCTTTGTATTGTTACCAGCGCTGGAATAAAAATTGCTCCAGCTGTCATTCTGTTAAAAAGACAAAGATTTGTAAAAACAATCATAAAACGCCTTTGTGAGGCCGCAGTTGAAAACATGCTCTTTCTCCTGAGCAAAGAAATATTATTATTTTTCTTCTTTTTTCAGTACCAAGCCTTTCCTTCTCCATTCATCAGTGACTTGGTTGATGAAACACTTAACTTTTATTCTTCTCTTTGAACAGTGACAACTAAGTATAATTTAGTGCGCAGCAGAGGAAGAATTACAGAACGAGGATTTAACAACAAAGAAATTACACCTTTTAGAATTTTAGACTTACTTACATTTTGAAAAATCCAGATCTCCTCAAAGTTTGGAGCACTTAACTCGCTGAGAGCCATCGATCCATGAGATTGGCCTTTGCTAGTGGGCGTTAATATTTCATAGAGTCAAGGTGGCGCGGGGATTCAGATGGTTAGACTGACAGACAAACCACTATGGAAGCAAGTGATCAATATCCATCAGGGATGAGCAATAACCAGGAGTGCTAGGTGGAAAAGGCCCAGCAACAAGCTAAACGACGTGAAGCGGTGAAGACCTGCTGTCGATCAGCAGGAACTGAGGAGAAGGCTCTCTACACTTGGAGTAGTATAGGATTACGATTACGATAGCATAGAGCTAAGGTGTAGAGTAGATAAGGTGCTCTAAGAAGCAGGAAAGCACTAGGAAATGGGACAAAGAATCTTTTGATCAACTATCTGCTTATTGATATAAATGGTAGTCTTGTACAGGCATGTCTGCTGGAATTAACCCAAGCTAAAGTCTGCTTGCCAAGATTGTCATACTTGAATGGTCTTCTACAAGTTTGGGGTAACCTTGAAAATGAGCTTCTCATCCATCATAGGTTATTTTCAGATTACTTTGTAGAGAATTTTACAGATTTGAACAGGTTTGCAGATAATAACAAGAAACTGTGTTTACACATAAACATAATGGGAATTTTCACTTGTATTGTTGCCATTTTGGCCACATATTCCTTTACCCATCTTTAGTTCTTATATGCTGCACCCCTAAGACATACCAGAAATTGTGCATTTACAACTATCTGACGTGAACAATTTGTCTTACATGATAAAACTTTTAAATCGGAGTGGTGTCGCAATGCCACAAAGGTCAGCATGTTCACAGTTTAAGGAAAACAACGGCTCACACCAGTGTGATTCTGGCACTTGTGTATATACAGCCTCAGGGTACTTTTCCACCTGCATTTCAACTTGTGAGAACAAATGGCTCACAGATGTACCGTATGAGCAGATGACATTCAAGCCAATATAGTATATGAAGGGTGGTCATTTTTCTCTTTTGCTTGCCTTGCTTTCACAGTGTATGTGCTACATACCTAGTGCATAGTTCAACAGGGGCATTGGTCTTGTCTCTCGTCAGAGCTGATAAATGGCAACACTTTCACAATAAAAGAATTCTCTGTGAATTATGAACTAAAACAACAAAAGCCCTGAAACACACGCTTCTAATGTATGTGTTAAAGACTCTTGCTGACATGTAGAAATTGCTTGTGTGTGGATCCTCCATGCTTGAGATGTTCATCTGGCTGAGGGACGTTTGTGGATATTGCTTCAGTTTGCCATTATTAGCCTGCTCTCTCAGGAGAGGTGTTTGTGTGAGGCTGACTCAGCAAACACTTTGAGTCTGTGGGTTCACTGGGAATATTAAAGTGCTCACTTGTTGGCGTTCAGGCTTTCACCACTAGTTGCCATTTTGCAGGTAAAGCACTAAACAAGGGGTTTCCACTTAAGTGGAAATAGACACTTTGTTTGCTTTAAGTTATAATTAGGAAGTAAAGGTTGATTGCACTGCATAATGACTGTAGAATAATGATCCAGTCTGTATTTAGATTGACACACTATAAGCCGCAATTTACACTGAGTATGATCTCCGAGGAAAATGAAGACCTGATTTACAACACAAAGGAAGTACATCAACCATTGCACAGGATATCTTTTGTTTTCCCTCGTAGCTATCAGTTGCTATATCACATAATTTGCTAGGTGGTCAACCTCTTTCTGTTGTCTTATTGCTATATCATATGTGAAGTACTGCACAGGTAATTCTGATACTTATATTGTCTAGAGGGCTTTCTTCTTGAAATCCATAAGCTAAGCTACCAGCCCTACAGTCAAACAATCCTGGATCAGTATCCAGTATTTGACTGTCAGACTGATCAACTGCTTCATATACAAATCAACAAACAGAAAATCATATCACTGTTTCCTACGATGGTTTCATTGATCATGAAACTATAAATTCACCGTGTGATTCCTCATCTCTTTATTTCATTAGTTATGACCATGAAGAGCTCCTCTCTTGAAGGTAGAAAAGGTATCAATAATGATCAAACTGACCAATGACTGAGCAGTGAACAGAGTCGGGAGAGTCAAGCTTTTGCTTGTCACATCATCCTGCTCAATGCACCACATTTGTGTAGGTGAAGCAAAGATGCTCTCTCGCAAGGATGTTACGCGTGCTCTGACTTTGAGACAAATTAAACACTGTGTTGTTTTCTTACTCCCTCTTGCAACCCTAACCTCTACTGCACTTGTTTGTGGCATGCAATAACATTACTCAAACCATATTATTACAATGCAATGCACATCATTACAATAGCTTTTTCCTGTTCCCAAACTTCATATAAAATTGTGACAATTACAATTTACCTCTTCAGTGAACATGCTTCTTTCTTCTATCTTATTTCCCAAGTGGTGCTGATAATTCCTCCACAAAGCTAAGCTCTTAAGAAAATGGAAAACAATCCAGTTGTCTGCAATGACAGCACAAACAATAAAACCACTTGCAAACACTATAGGAAAGCTGAAAACTCGGTTTCTACTTTAACCAATAAATTATCTATAGGTGTGAGGTTCTTTTTGAGCTGGTTCTTGAGGTTGATTAACTAGAGAGAGAGGTCAGTAGGTTAGTAGCAGCTGCTGTTTGGGACTTATGGGACTCAGTGTTCCATTGTTGTGGAAATATGATGGTTTCTCTACATCAGTGCACACTGCACACACATAACTGACACTGCAAGAAGCTATAAATTACTACGCTTTTCTTTAACTTCATAGTTAGAATTAGATGTTCTTACAGCTTTTGCATTTTGTATTTGTTTTGTTTGTATTCATTTGTTTTTAGTCACTTTGGAGTGCAAAATGTAACTTTATACCAGACAGAGTGAATTTGAATAACAGAAAGGATTTGAACATCACTGGCTGCAGTTGCATACTAATGTTTTTGAGAGTATTATGAAACAATACTAGTTTAATTTCTCCTTGCATTCTTTTTTTAAACTGGACCCCTGACGTAGCTTCTTGTAGTCATTAGGAGTTCAGAACACAGGGAGCGCTCATTCTCAGAAAGCTCTGTACTATACTTTGCATCCAATTTACATTTCCCAAGAACGTACATACCTTACTATAAACAACAACAAACAACCTATGTTTTTGTTTTTCTTCACTCCCACCACATTAATATCCATAGAAAGCCTCACACTCATTATGTAGGTTCTCATCATTTTGCCTACAGTAAAAAATTCATCATGCACCTATTCCTTGAACCATTAGCTAAGAGAAAACATTCCAGGCATGGTCTTTAAAACCCTGCGAGGCATGACAAGATTCGTGGAAAGCAGACTGCCACAGCGATTCGTCTGGGGAATTAGCTCGGGGAGAATCAATGGTGAATAAAGGGTGCATCCATCCAGCTTTTCACGGCAATTGACACATGCTCTTGACAAATGAAGTAATCCTATTAGATTGTTACAACATTGTGTGTGTGTGTGTGTGTGTGTGTGTGTGTGTGTGTGTTGGGGGGGGATGCATACTTGTGTACATGCATAGACATATAAGCATTTGTACAGATATGTAAGTGCATGTGTGTGTTCCTTTTCCTTTGTCACTGATGGTAAATAGACCTGTCATTTCCCTTTTAAAGCACAGCCTGGATGTTTTGCTATAATGAGCCTGTCAATTTCCCTTTTGCCCAGCAGAACTGTGAGCCCCGTGGGTCACCGCTGAGAGATACTCTATAGACACCCTAACGAGAAGGTCTATTTCATTGTTACTTATAACCATTTGGGAACCAAAGGCCTATGCCCACACCTTCCGGTTTCATTTTTTAAAGCCTAATTTTCAAAAGCACCTCCCTCGTCTCACTCATTCCTCCACCTCAGAGAAAAGGCTGTTTTCAAGTCAAGAAGAAATGCAGCTTGTCAGAATGGTAGGGAGATATGCCAGAGGGAGTCAAATACGAAGTGTGGGGCAGGTGAATAACTTTCAAGCACGAGACGAGGCATTTTTCTCTGGAAGATGGGGTGTTTTTCGATCAACGAAAACCCCCATCTTGGTGAGCGCGGAGATATGGCTTTGTAGTGTAGAGAGGATTTCCTCTGCTTAATGAGCTCATTTAACAGTAGCAGTAAGTTGAACTTTTCAGTTCAACACCAAAAATGAAAAAGAAAGATACAGAGTATACAGTAGGTGTGGGTGACTCAGACTACACTTTATTCATATCAGTTGGCTATTTATTCTTCCACAGCTAGTAAATTACCATAAAGTGCCACTGAACAAATGATTTAGATATCTGACTATATAAAACCTAAGAATCTGTGCTGTGCAGTCTGGTTCTCTGGCAGAGTCAAACATAATCTACCTACTGTAGGTGAAAAATAGCTATTTATAATCTCTCACATTATCCGATATTTACTTAAATTACCGACTGATGGTTGAAAGGGAGGAACGAATCAATGCAATATACAATTTTAAGAAGAGAAATTTACCGATTGTATGGATATTATTATGACATCAGTAAAAATATGAAACTGCACAGGAATAATTAAAAATAGCAACAGTAATTTTATCAACATATAGGCACTTTTTAAAATTATGGAACAGTTTATCTCAAATCTTTAGAAAAACTTTGATCATCAATATGATTTTAGATGTAATAAATCTACAGTGACAGTAATGTAACCACCAACAGCAACACAATATAAGGAATATACTGTAGAAGTATTATAGATATTTGTAATTTAGAGATAATTTATGATTTGTATAGGTATTTATTAATGAGGAGCTTAATAGATAAATCAAAAAATTAGATTAACACACACACACTGAACTAGTAAACTTTCTTTTTGAACAGTAAGAAAAATTAATGCTTCATTTTTCTCAAGAAATTGTTTGCATATACTTTCTTGGTTGAAAGCTTTCTGAAGGTCTGAAATATGCAGCAACCAGAGCGGATTATGTTCACTGCAAGAACATGACGATAATGCTTCCCTGCTTACTGCTTCTCGCACCTTCTCCTCCTGTTTAAGTGCCATTGACCTCAAGCACTTAACCACAAGCTGCTCCGAGGGCAATGCATTACGGGCAACCCCGTGTTCCGACCTTTTCTGAAACAGTTGTGTAAGAGGCATTTAGTGTTTGTACCTTGGAGGAGTATTTGAAATACACATTAATATTACATTGTGTAACATTGCAATAATTTCTTTTTAAATATATGGTTATTGGATTTACAAGATTTTCTGTAAAAGAAAAAGCATCAATAAAGCACAATATTTTATTTTTATTGCATTTAGTACTCCAAATAAGTTAATTAGGTATTACCATAATGGCCCCCTTGATGATGAAATAAAGGATCTCACTGTATTTCCCCTCACATCTGCTAAATAATTAGTCCTCTGAGTTGGAGAGCAATTCAGACTTGAGTTAGCTTGAATTCAGGCTTGAATTTTGTTTTTGTCATTCTACTGTACTGTAATATTGAGGAGCTCCAAGTTAAATAGCTACTGTAAATAGTGACAATTCTTTGGGAGAAGCAAACCTGTAAAGACCCCTACCCTTAAAAATAATCCTTAAAATAATATATTGTAGTTTTACATAGTAATTTTGTTGTAATTCAGTTATTTTAAAATCCTCATCATCTTCTCCCTCTTCCTCAATGCAGCCTTCTGAATCTTCAAATATGCAAATACATGTAATTGCTAAATCTTTCCCACTAGATACAAAATGTCTTCTACTTGCTCCATATCACACTTGTGCAAGTTGAATATTGGACCAGGATTGACTTCCAAACTAAATAATTGTGATGTCTCAAGTCATGCTTGTAGGCCCACCTCCTTTAAAATCAGATTTTCATAGTGCATGGACAAATTTTACACTTTCGGCACATGAAAGTGAAAACAGTCTTCTGGTGTGAAACTCTGAACTCATCATTCTGTGCCACAAAGCTCAAACATCCAACTGTAGAAATAAGAAGAAAAACTTATTTTTGAATCATTTCAATGTAAAATGACTTTTTACTGAGAGTTAGGTCAGCCAATTAAATAGAGCTGCAGCCAGGAGCTAAAACTGGCCCCGATGACTTCTTATCAGAGTCTCGTTATCACTATGACACTCCAGAAAGTATTTGTACCCTGCCAAAAAAAATAGTCCAGAACATAACAAACCTTCAAACCACAAATAGTTGTTTTTACACTGAAGTTTTTGTATGGGTGTTGTTTGTTAATTGGTGAGTTTTAAAGGCACTGGAAGGTGGATTCTACTATGTTTGAACAGATCAGGCAGTCTGTTCCCCCTGTTTCAAGCCTTTGTGCCAACTGCCAAGCTAAGCAAACTGGCTTTTATTTGTGAATACCAAAATGCTGAACCATTATATTGAGATTTCATTTTGCTACAGCAGTTGTTATTGAATGACTCAGGGTTACTGTGTTTTTAATCATGTTATGTCAGTTATGTCTAAGGGAATTATTCGCTATAACCTCACATCTTTGCTCCGCTGCTCCTTTTACCTGAAAGCATTGCTTAATATTTAAATTACACAAAAGACTTTGTCAGACATTACAGAATACAAAAATGAGGCAGCAGAGGCCCCTTATTTCCAACAGAACTGTCACAATGGTAATGCACTACGATTTAGACTTTGAATTTTGATTATTAGTTCTTCATATTTGGCCACTTGGAGGGGTGTAGATGAAGTTTGCATTACAGTGTTTCTTGGCACTTGTTCTGAAGGTTAATGGCAGTCTGTCTTGAATAAATGCAAATGTAGCATTTCAGTGTGTTTTTGAAGCCATTAGTCAAGCTACTGCAGCCATATGCTATGAGCTTGTAAAGATTTTATATATAATATCCAGCCCATAGAAGCTGACAGATTTATTACTTTCTTTATTGCAAGAAAGTATTCAATTTTATATATTCAGGGATCTATCATTAACTTTGTGGAGATCTCCACAGATGGTTTTTATCACAAGCACTCCTTTTCAAAGCAAAGTAATTATACCGAGTGTGGAAGTGCTAAAAAAAAAAAAAAAAGATTGGAAAAGTTTTTTGTCTTACTGGGCCATTAATGATAATCAATCAAACTATAAAGACCTCTGGCTGCGGTCAACCCAGTGAGACGCAGAGGTGATCAGTCAAGGATGAAGCAGGTGACAGTTCAATGGCAGGTTTAATTAAAGAGGAAATAAATAAGGTTTTCATCACCCATAATGAACATAATTTAACAATAAGGTGTTGATCAGTAAAAGTGAAGAATTCCAGAAATAGTGATAGTGGTCATACAGTGGTGCAAAAAAGTTTTCGGAGTTCATGTTATTTTAGTATTTTGTTGTAAGTCTAGAAGTCTAAAGATCGTGCAATAAATGTGGATGTTGTACAACATCTCTGTGTCTGCATAGAGGTATAGCCAATTTGCAGCCGCCTCTCAATACACGATCAATGGTGCTAGCTGTCACTGCTTTAAAAAATCAGAAAATGAATTTAAATGATACTTTATGTGGTTTACTAAATACAGATATAAAGCCGCTAGGACCAAAGACCTTCAGGCAAACCTTTAGGCATATCTCTGAAATACACAGAGAGTAAAATGAAATATCAATACTAAAAGCAGAATAGTGAGTATTGTATAAGAGTTACATCCTTCCACCTTTCAGCTTAAAAAAAATATCTATCTGCCACAGTGAATCATTTGATGTACAAAAGCAAATAATTGAAGAGAAAGTTTCACTGGCTTCAAGAGTACAGTTATTATACAATGACTGAGCACTTCTAGATACACATAGACACCCGGATGTCTTTAATAGCTCTAAAACCCAGACAATGAAGCCTTTGACAGTCCATTTCAGTTAATCTGCAATCAGACATCATTGCCTGCCTCTGGTATGTTTTATCTCAATTTAGCCGCTGCCTTGTGGGATGAAGATGGAGTGGCCCTGTCTTATTTCTTTTCTTCACTGAGAATCCAGCAGTAATTGGCAGGTTGAAATTTTGACAAGGAAACAAAAAGGCGAAAAATTCCACGTCTGCCATCACACTCAGTCAGTCGTGAAGCTGCCAGGATTTGGAAGTGGTTCTGAAAAACTCAATTTGACTTCAGTCCACATACACGTACTATACCCACGCTCGCAAACTGTGAATTTTATCTGGGAAGAAATAAAAGTAGAGAAAGCGAGAACGTGAAGAGAAGAAGGGTCACTCTCATTTCAACCTTGTGCATTGCAAAGATGCTTGAAATGATAACTAGTAATTGGTTTATATAATTGGATGGTTGCCTTCCTTTGATCATAATACGAGGATCAGAATAGCATATTAATATTAGCCTGACACATGGACAAAAACAAGAAATAATAGCGTGTATGTGCTGTTGGCTGACACGCTAATTAGAATATGGCACACATTAGTCAAATGAGTTCATAGCAAATCAAACAATTCCAGAAAAAGTTATGGTTTGGACAGTCCTGCCAACTTTTTACAGAGGCGGCAGGGTATTTTAGTAGTTTTTTTTGTTTGTTTATAATACACTGAGCATAAAATCAGACACTAGACACTGCACAAAAACTTTAACACAAATTTCTAGGCATTTCTAAATCAACTGTACTAGTGTAGATTAATCTCACTGAGGGTGTTATGAAAATCAATATACAATTGGATGGATCAGGATAGGAAATGATTATTAGAAGAATTATTATTTCACAATTTAAATTATATCTTTATTTAGACATTATGTAGCTTACAAGTAGTAGGTCACCTAAAAAGCTATAAATAGCAATTGCAGGAAAGTTTCAGAGCGACAGAGACACAGCATCCCCATAACCATAGCAACTCACTCTTACTCCTGCCCATGGTATGAGAGGAAGGAGAGAGATGCTGTGCTGTTGCCAGAAAA
>JANJYP010146803.1:0-14908 GCA_024605115.1 Rastrelliger brachysoma
TCTCTTTCTCCTTTGGTCTTCCTTCTCCTTTTTTGTCCATTTGTTTTTTTCTCCTCCTGGCTCTGTGTGTCTCTCACTGTCTGTTTCTCTGTTCTCTGTGTTCCCAATCAATTATCCTGTCTTCATACCAGGAAGATACAGAAAGAGTGGGATGAAAGGAAAGGCTGAAGCAACACAGCGATCACTGAGGCAAATCAAGAAAGAAAGCAGCGCCGGTGTCATCGAGCTGGTGACATCAGTAGCAACCTAAATGTACCCTGAATGGCCAATCAATGACTTTTTTTCCCAATTAGATCTTTTCCAAGACAATGGAGCTATAGTGGCTATCGAACGTGTCATTTCAGATGATTTTTCTGGCATCAGACCTTAAATATGAGGAATAGAAACACTGTCTGAAAAAAAAATCAACAAACACAGTGTAGAAAAACAGACAAATCTGGTGTTTAGTTTGGTATCATTTGATGCTGAATACAACACACATAGAGACACCTACAAACACAAACAACAAAAATATTCAGGAAACAGAAAAAACCCAAACTATTGAAATCACTTCAAGAGAGGACACACAATAAACTTAAATATCATACTTCTACTACAAAATCATTTATTTAAAATGATTTCATTATGATTTTAAAATCAAAAAAGCAGCAGTACAGCAGTACAGAAAAATACACACAGACACACACACACACACACACACACACACACACACACACAATGACAATGTGGGGTATGTGTTGTGTATTAGAGAACACATTTTGCCTCGCAGCTCTGTACCTACTGAGATCAAACACTGTATCAGGGAGAGAGAGAGAGAGAGAGAGAGAGAGAGAGAGAGAGAGAGAGAGAGAGAGAGTGTGTGCGTGTGTGTGAGCACACAGATGTGTATGTGTGTGAATCCCACTGTGTTGACATATGGTCTCCTCAGAGATGTATGATGGGCCAACAGCCATGGAAGTGTGGGATATGTAGTTCAATGAGGCTAAGGCACATTTTTAAATTTTAACAATAGACAAAATGTTTTAAAACTGATGCACACATAAAAGTATTTACATCGACAGACTTTGTACTTTTTACTTCAATACATGCTGTTAGCATACTGCACTGCAAAGGCTTGTTTTTAGCACCTCAAACCAGTATCTGTTTACAGCTTTGGCGCCGTGAACGATTAGAAATACAAGAGCTTTGATTTTTCACAAAAAATCACCAGGAAATATTGATTCACTGCTTGTGAAACAGATTTACTTCCATGTCATGCTGGTTTTTCTGAGATTTTAATATCCAAAATCATGGGGAGAGCGAGTTTCTCCTAGAAGACAAATGGAAAAAAGAAGTCTCCCTCAGTCTCTCTCCCCCTCTCCTTCTCTCTCTCCCCCTCTCCTTCTCTCTCTCTTGCTCTCTCTCCTTGTTGAATTGCTTGTATTGCTCCTATCAGAACCAAACACACCACTCTATCTCCCCGCAGAGTGCTGGAAAAGCCCTGTCTGTGAATGAGTGCGTGTGTGCATGTGTATGTGTGTGTGCGCTTGTGTGTTGAGAATTGCTCCATCATTCCTTCTCTGGTTAATGTCCAGCAGAGCGAGACCAGAGCACAACACAGTGAAAATGGAGAAACACAGATACAAGAGGAAAACACTGACGTCAGAGGGAAACAAAGAATGATATTAAGGTATGAATCCACAGTTTGAAGAGCATTGTAACTGATATGTCCCATTATTTCTAAAGGCAGCTGGAATCAATAACAATTCCCTGCAGTAAACAACACATGGTTTCATTACAGGGTCAGAATGTTTATTTTAAGACACAGGTTTCCAGTGTAAACCAAAATAAGCTCAACTTAACAATGTGTCTGAGTTATTAGATTTCTTTAGGCTTAATGACAAAACTAATCAGCTTGCTACAAAACATATTTTTCTGTTACTGTATAAAGTCAATAATGAATAATATGCTTGGTTTTATGACTTTATTTGCTAGAAAAAAAGTTTTCCTGAAAGTCTGTATACGCATAAAAATAGCAGGGAATTATGGCAACTATGGTCTGTTTCCTGTATGTGAATTGAGAATTACTGAATGTCTTTGAGCAGTCCAGTTTGTCAGCTGAAACTGAGGAACATATGGAGCTGGTAATACAGGCATATGACAACTTTCTTTTTAGTCAAAAGTTTGCATCTTGCACCATAACCTCCTGGATCCTTATTGATAAAGTATGATTAAAGAGAAAAAAAAAAAACGAAAAAAAAAAAACAAACTTGTGACGCTCTCCTAATGGGTGCTATAGCAATGCCACCATGACACCCAAAGAGGATTAGTTGCAAACACCCACTCTGCTGCTGTTACCATAGTAGCACTGTTGAAACAGCGACCCACAAGCTATAAAAAGACAAACTTAACTTCAAGAAAAGCAAGAAGTGAAGTTGAAAAAGAAAGTAATTAAGATAAGGAAAAGGGGGAAAAGAACAGAGGTTAACAACTGATCTTTTGTTGTTATTTCACATATGATTTGACTGAAGCACATTTTAGCTGATGGATCAAAAAGAGAAAGCAGGAAAAGCAGAAATACAGGGAAAGAGCAGAGAAATATTCAAAACAGCTAACAGGGTTATTAATCAGGAGAAATGAGAAAAAAATTTGTTTCTCTTCCTTCAATGTTGAAACCCCAGTGGATCTGTCTTCACCTTGCCTCTTTTTTCAACCTCTGCATTCTGTTTTTTTTTGTTACTTCTCTCTGACTCAGTGAAATTCAACCTCCACCACTTTCCTCATCAGGCTGAAAGGAACATCTGGCTTTGTTTGTGGCCTCTTCAGCTCCCTCTTCCACTTTGTTTTCTTCTCTCGCTACAGTAACTCTCATGCGTATTCTTCATAACAATATCAGCCTAATCTTAAAGTAAAGCAACACAACTCAGTCAGGTAGAGACTTTGAAAGAGTTTGGTGGTAAAAAAAAGAAAGAAAAGCAATGCAGGAAAAATGCAAGAAGAGGAAGAGCTGAGTGAATCTGCAGAACATCGCATTAGTTCAGGCAAAGCGCTGAAGTCACACATGCCATCAGCTGATCAGTATCAGCTGACTCGGTTTATATAATCTGACAAGTGCGCTCTCTCACTCTTCCTCTGATCATTCATGCCACTGCTGCTGCGGCTGGTTATGCTGATTTATTCCTCCAGCACCTCTAGCATCATCCTGTTATGATTTCTTACTAAACATTACTTGTGATAGCATCTCCTGCCTTGTGCATTATGTATACTCCACATCTCAGTGACGCTGTATGTGTCTACTGGCCTCCATTCCATATACACCAGAGGGGTTTATTGTGTTCCCCGCAAGAATGTGTTGCATGCTCAACCCTCAAGATAGAGGCCTTTTCGACATAGTTACAAATATAACAATATCATGCTTTCCTTTTTTTGCAACAAATAGTGCAATCTCCTGTGGTGTTCTGTAAGTGCTCCTTTCCACTGCCCTGTATAACAAATCTGACATCTCTCCTTGCCTTTTTCCTTCCTTCTTCCCTAATGTAACCAATCAAAACAAAGAAACATGCAAGTTTCCACTTACTGAGGTGACCAAGAGAGACGAGATGTTCTGTTTCCAGCAGTTTGTGTGTGCTGTGTGTTTTTCCTAGATCAAACACAAAACATAGCACACATACACCACCTACACTCTCCCTTTCAGCTCAGAGGGGAACACAAAGGATGTGGCTTGTGGCCCTGTTGCATACTGTACAGACATGGTCATCATTAACCACATGAAAGACACACACACATACACACACACTTGTCAAATCTGAGACATAACTCACTATGTCGGACCACACAGAAATCCAACTCCCACATTCACTAGAAGCAATACAGCATAATTAATGTATGTGTGATGTGTGTGTGTGTGTGTGTGTGTGTGTGTGTGTGTGTGTGTGTGTGTGTGTGTGTGTGTGTGTGTGTGTGTGNAGTCAGATAAAGGGAAAAGGACAGTGAAACGGAGAAAAGGGAGCAGGAATGCCAAACAAGTAGAGAGAGAAAAAAAATGAGGGGAAAATGAGAGCAAGGTAAAGTGACAACCAGAAAAAAGTAAACAAAGGAAGGAAAACAAGCAAGAGAATGGATGGAAAATCATGAGCAGAAAGTAGCACAAACGATCCGCTGCTTTTTTGTTTAATTCATATTCTTTTGGAAAGACTTTTGTCTCTTTACAAACTTTGGTGTATTAGAAAACATGTGGAACATCGTGGTCTTGGCACTGACCTGTATATCAAACAGAGTTAAAATGTTTTGGCACATTGTCATCCTGTGGTGATGTGCTGGATATTGCTCTGATATTATGTTTTTTGACTGTGTCCAGGACAGAGTTTGGTGCTGACTCTGGTCTTGGTGAAAAAAACAAAAAACAAAAACAAAACAAAAAAACACTCCACTGATGTTTACTTTTACTGATTCAGCATGTGGCACAGTGGGAAGGGTGTATAAGTGCTGTATAAGTGCTTGTGTGTCTGTGTGTGTGTGTGTGTGTGTGTGTGTGTGTGTGTGTGTGTGTGTGTGTGTGTGTGTGTGTGTGTGTGTGTGTNGGCCCCACTTTTTATGTGCATTTCAACAGTTGTGTGTGTGTCAAACATTTTACCACAATCATCACTTATTTCTCACTCTAATTCCAAAGTCCTTAGTAAGGTAACAGTGAACTGACTTGTCTTAAAATGTACTTGGACTACCACTCTATACACTCAGCTGCACCCTAGGGTGTCATATTAGGGAGAACAAGCTAAGGAAGGGACCCTCAAGAATAAAAATACTTTGCGTGCAACGTTTGTTTCAAAAATCTCTCTGTGGTTCTGGGTTTGAAGCAGGGCGTGGAGGGAGACTACAAACTGAAAACAAACAAAGACTTGTTCAAAAGTGGGACAAAACAACTGTGCTGTCTTATCTGAGACCACCTGGAGCAAAAAGGGATGTGTACATGTGTTTATAGACAAAACTGTCCCCATTAGTGAGTTGAAATTATAGGTGTTGAAGGTGTTAAATGACAGAATATCACCCAAAAATTTAAATTTAAGCATCTAATGATGGTGTTTACAGCATAATGTGGAAGATGGATGTACTGTAAAGGTTATGTGGTGGGACTAAAGATGTATACAGGCCTCATCACTAAGCCACAAACCAGACTCATTCACTCCCAACTGTCTCATACTTGAAACAACAACAGAGACAGAGGAGGAGACAGAAAGAACATATTAAGAAAGGAAATAAAACAAGGGGAGTTGGGTGTGAGGACGACTAAAGAAAAGAATGAATTTAGCAACAAAAGTAATGATGCGTCTCTTCTTTAATACTATTTTATAACTGTGCTATATTTTGAGCTCTTGATGTAATAGCATTTTGGTGAACACCCTCCTGGTATGGTTTGTATTATCATTAGCTGCCTTAATTTAATTACATATAAATGAGGTGATAAAATCCTGTTGTACTAGGATTGAATAGCTGGTATGTGGATGATATTTGATTATGAGCAAAAGCGTAGGATAATGGGAGAGATTGAAAGAGTGTTAACATGTAGAAGTGGGAAGTAGGAAGGGCAGGAAAGGACAAGAGAAAGTTCAAGAGCTGAAATATATGTAAACGACAACACGTAAAAAGGTCCACATGTGCAATTCATCCTTGAATTCTTGAGCAGTGATACACCTACACAGGCTCACATGCAATAATGATTCATTTCATGTTTGCTACAATTAACTTTAATATGACACATGATGCTGCATGCAGCCCATGTATCTAAATGAAGTAAAGGACTGCCTAGGGAGAAATAGAGACATGGCAAGAGATGAGAGGAAGAGAGAAAGAGAGAGAGAGAGAGAGAGAGAGAGAGAGAGAGAGAGGAGTAATAAAATTAGCTAGTCTAGTTTTCTCATGAGCTCTTTCTGTCTCCTTGCTATCATTTTACCCTTGCTGTCACTTAACCCACAATGTGTCCCTGTTGTGTGTGGTGTATGTGTGTGTGTGTGTGTGTGTGTCTGTGTGTGTGTGTGTGTATATTTGTGAGTGTGGTACTGAGAGTGTGTGATGAGCCATGAGTGATAATGGATATTGGACTGTCAGACGCATACAAACACAGGGACAGACACACACACAGTTAGTCCAGACAGCAGTATATCACACAGGTAGTCAGGGATACAAGGACATGCTCTGCCTTTCTCTCTCTCTCTCTTCTCTATCTGTATGGTTCAGTCACTCTTCACATACACATACAGTATGTTGTCTCTAAACCATATACACCTTCTTTTTATTTTTGTTTCTTTTTTTTAATCAGTCTCCATTATAACTTTCTTAGAAAACTTTCTCTGTGTGTGATGCCTTTGGGTTTGCCTTGTGCATTCCTGTATGTGTCTGTTATATGTCTGCACCAGTGACTTGTTAAAAGCTGTTTTTGCACGCCAATGTTTTTGATTGAATCATTTAGATTGGCTCAGCTCTGGACCCCTTGTGTGCTGTGTGTGTGTTTGTGTATGGTTGTATGTGTGTGAGAGTTGGCCTCTCATTAACTTTCCACCCAGTGTTGTGATGTAAACTCCCGCTGAGTCTGGCATGTTGACCAGTTCTTGCAATCCATCCCTCCATCATTATCACACTTTTTCCTCTGCTGGACTTTTCTCTGCTTTTTCTTTACTGCCTGCAACAAGACACTTTTCTCATTTTGAAATACGTATATACATACAGCACTCTTTCTTCTCTATGAACACACAACACAGTTCTTAAATTACAAAAGTAACAAACTAGGCACTTTATGGCTGATTATAGTGCTGCTTACAGTTTTATTTAATTCTTCAGAAGACATCAGAGTTATTTCAGTACCGGTGTTTTTAATGGAAACTGTGTATAGTCAACAAAAAACAGCATGACAACAGAAATTAAACAGCAGCACGTTCCTACACTTTAAGTATATTTTATTGTGCGTTGCAATATTGTGTAGCATTTGTTTTTTGACAAGGTTTGAAGAGGTTTCATGCTGTTGGCCCTCACAAAACAAATGACTTAAAGTTAGAGACACTGATGATGAGTCACTGTTGTGGACTGCTGGGATAAACCTCCCATTGGCTGACTATTGCACAGTGCGTACTCTGTTCTCCACTCTCTATTGCCATTGTTAAAATCCTAATCTCTATGAACAACAATTGGTTGGGCCAATAAGTTATTCTTGTGATGGAGAACATTGACAAAAAATCCTATTGTGCATGAAGTGGGCCATAAGAAGAATGTCCTTCAGAGTGTTCCCTCCCAGAATTATATTTAGTAAATTATGCCTGTTATAGATTACTCGGATTGTAGTTTGAATTTTCTTCGCGTGTGTGTCTGTGTGTGTGAAAGAGGGAGAGACTGTGTTTGTGACAGAGAGAGAGAGAGAGAGAGAGAGAGAGAGAGAGAGAGAGAGAGAGAGAGAGAGAGAGAGAGATTAAAATAATAAATATGATGATAAATGATAATTAGGGCTTTTACAAGTCAAAAATGTTGCTTATACTGTCATTAAATTTTGACTATTACATAATTGAGATTACTCCCATTTTCCAATCAACGTAACAAAATCACAGTTAATTTCTGTATCTACATTATTGTGTCGTTCAGATTATGAGAAGGTGACTGGCGTACATGTAAACCTAGCCAATTACTTGTGAACATGGCTGGTCACCATGGCAACTTCAATCTCTTGCCTCTATAGGAAGCACATCTGTAGGGTGAAGTGACCTAATAGTTTGCTAGAGGGTGATGTCACAAGATTGACCAGACATAGAGATACACCTCTGCAGAGATAACATACAGTAACATAACATACGCAATAACATACAGACATAAAGCAGCATGAACACACACACAAACTGGTCACACATGGAGACACTCACATATGCAAACATGTGGGCAGCTAAGACAGATTCACAAACACATACACACATATCCTTCATTCCGTGTCCCTGTATGAGGACAAACCAATGACAAGAGAGGAAAAAACAACAACTCAACATAATAGAAAGATGAAATGAATACAGGCTGTATGGAAGGTGGTAAGAGAGGAAAGGAAAGAAAACAGGGCCATAACAATCTATGACTGCCTATATTAAATTGCTTCATGTAGCATGACATCCAGCATTTGCAATATCCATTAACCTCCCAATGAATATTAGCATCTGCCATAAGTATCCATCTAAAAATGATCGATAGCATTTATAAGTAGGCTTAATTTTATTTAAATATCAGTATGTGATGTGCTTAGCAAGCTCTCAGAGTAATCAGTATTCAAAGATCATTACCTCTCTCTGTCTTTCACTGTCCCTCTATCTCTCCTTAACCCAATGCCTTCTCCATAAATCTTGTTTTCATCCTTCTCTCTCACAGTATTTTTTCAACCATCTGTTGCTCTGCCTGTCTTGTGTCAGGTATTTATTGATCAGTGTGTTCCTACATTTCTCTTTTTTAGGTTTGCTCATTCAGTCTTTATTTCACCTATTTGCACATTTACATTTCCTTTGCTTTTCTAAATCACTATCTGCTTTTGTGCCTCTGTGTATCTATCACTCCATCAACTAAACATATTCACCTATGTAAGTACACACCTTCCCTCCCTCCCTTTTTTCCTCCAGAGCATGCCCATTAGTTCTGCTTGCTTGGTGTTCGATGGAGCCTGTCCCCCACACTGGTCCCCTCTGAGACCCTGCTGGAGTCGCCATGGAACCTCTGATTCATCAGCCTCCCTGCAGCTGGCAGGAATTTGTCCCAAGGGGCATGGTCCCTGCCTGCTGCCCGGAGCCAAGATGGCTGATGGGGCAGGAGACAAAAGGAGAGGGGAGAAAGGCTGGTGGCAGGTAGAAGCCCTTACAGATAAAGCTTGGAAGAGGAAAAAAAATGTTGCGCAGAAAGGTGAAGGACAGAAGAGAAGCCGCTTGGTGTCATTCAAGAGGGGAGATTTTTGTGCGTCTGTGTGTGTGGTAGTCAGCTTTAGAATAACAGTGAACACCTGTGGCTGTGGCTTTTTCTCCCAAAAAATGTATTTTCTTTTCCT
Source organism: Rastrelliger brachysoma (assembly GCA_024605115.1). Taxonomy (NCBI): domain Eukaryota; kingdom Metazoa; phylum Chordata; class Actinopteri; order Scombriformes; family Scombridae; genus Rastrelliger; species Rastrelliger brachysoma. Next base: position 9,032 of record JANJYP010146803.1, read on the forward strand.
CTCCTCCATTTCTAACACAATCCTTATAGCAGTGCTCTCTTATCATGTGGCCATCTCCTGCCTGTGTGTGTGTGTGTGTGTGTGTGTGTGTGTGTGTGTGTGTGTGTGTGTGTGTGTGTGTGTGTGTGTGTGTGTGTGTNCATGGAGCTAAAAGGAGATTTCACGGTACTAAGCTGATACACTAAAAGCACAGCAAAGGGCATTGGGGTTAATAAGCATTCAACAAATGGATTTATAGGGCTATATGTAATCCCCCAACATACCTGCACACACTCACACACAACACCCAAAGACATGTAGGCTTTTCTCACAATAACTTATCTAGTTGAAGCACCACTGCATCTCTGAAAGAACAGGAGCAAAAAAAGAGGTGATGAAGAGAAGGAGAGGAAGATTAACAAGGGGGAGGAAGGTGGGGGGTAGTGCATGCAAGCCTGCAGTAAAATGGGATGACTTTGACAGTGAAATTTATAGATGCCTTAGCCTGAAGCTAACTCTTTGAATGCAGATTTGCTTGAAATGTTTGCTCCTAAAATACTGACATTGGCATTGAATCCAAAATCTTGTATCTGGGCAGAGTGTCAACACAACAAAAACATCCTGTGCAGCAACCCCCCTCCGCTTTATAGTCATGATGTTTCACACTCCGCCAGCAGGAGCTGCCCAGTGTAACCACAGTTCTCCATCTCTGGCCTTCGAGCAACTCGCCTGAAGCAGCTGAGGTTAAGTGCCTTGCTCAAGGACCACTTGACAGCAGTTACAAAGGCTGCAGAGAGTGTGTTTGCTCATTCAGTTTCCCGAGCCTGAGATTTTCCCTGCCTGTCCGGGCACCCAATCCAGCCTGCTTCTTTAACAGTCTGGCTGCCCACCACCTTGACTTACCTCCATAAAGCTTGGTGGATGAAAAGCCTTTTAGAGCAGAGTCTGACAATCCTTTTACAGGTGCAGTCTACTTCCTGAGTAAATTCACCTTTCATCAAAAAGTGGGCACTGTTCTGGAGCTGCAAATAGTAACTGATGACTTAATAATTCAGTCTATAAAAAACTATCTGAAAAATCATACATTTCCCAGAACCCAAGATGATGCAACCAATGATTAAAACAGATATTTGATTTACAGTAGTATGAATATGGAAAAGCAGGTTATCTTCATATTTGAGAACCTAACAAGCTAATATTTGGTATTTTGCATAATTGATTACTTTAACAATCAAAAACCTAAACAATCAGCTAATCAATAATCAGAAAGTAAAGTAGTACCATGTATCCTAAAACTGTCTACATTTATGTGACCATGCAGTACTTTTCCCAAACTGTTCACATAATTGCTAAAGCACACACAGTAACACACAAATCTTTCCTCTCTGTGTGTTAGTTCTCTGTAAGACTGGGTTGTGTGCTACTGCATTGATGAGTCATTGATGACACACACAACCACACACACATGCACAGCAAAGATCATTAAGTCTTTTGCTCCCTGTTGTAAACATGTGAGTGATTTGCCATTGGTGTATTTGGAAGCTCCAACTGTGTCATCTGCCAGAAAGACTCTAACACAAATACACAGAAGCATATATGCATGGACATACACACACGCACATATACATACCTATGCAGCCAACATACACACACACACACACACACACACACACACACACACACACACACACACACACACACACACACACACACACACACACATTTTTCTTTCTCCCTCTCCCCCTATGGCCAGAAACACACAGTACATTCTGGGCCATTGTTCAAAGCTTAGCAGGATTAGCCGCATGATCTTGCCACTTTATAAAAATATATATTTTGGGTTTTGACCCATTGAATCTGCTTTAGATAAAAGTACTTCAGAATAAAATAGACAGATTTCATCTCTGTTTAGCAAGCAGTCACATCCTGATAAATCAACATTATGTAACTAAAAATATATAGACACTCCTGTCCACAGTGTGTACTCAGGCTGTATTTGACAGTTTGGGCAAGGCCCCTTAGCTCAAATTAAGAGAAATATTGATGCTACAGGGCCTTACCTCTTATTATTATCATTATTTGATTTGACATGTAGTGGATTATCGCCAAACATCAGAACCTGACCTCACTAATGCTCTGGTGGTCGAATAGGAGCATATCCCTGCAGCCAGGTTTCCAAACTCTTGTAGCAAAAGAACAGAAGCCGTTACTGAATTATACTGGTTTTAGAATGACATGCAATGTTTGAGAAACCATATACATGTGGGTGTACAGATTATAATTAAACTAATATTTATCCATTGGTACCATTGACTCAAACTGTGTATATCTTATCTCATCTGAGTGATTTCTGAGCACATCAGGCTTTTGCAGACAGACACTAACCACAAGAACGTGTTGCTTGTGTAATAAAGTCATGTAATGGCACTGAGCTCATTCTGTCTCATTTTAAGTAGCCTCCTTGGAGAAGGTTGACTTTGCCTTTTAAAACCAGTGCTGGTGATTTGTGAGTCTCCCATGAATTGTCAGGGCTTGGTTTCAGTGAAGCAAGCAGTAGCAAAACGTATCTCCCTCGTTTTTATTTCACATTTTGTGCACTCTGGTTTTTTTTTCCTGTGCTGTGTTCTCATGTTAGTCTCTCTTTCTCTTTTACATCTTGAAGCTATCAGTATCTTGGCAGAGAGACAACAGAGAGGCAATACAGCACGTGGAGAGAACATACCCACAATTCCACTGCTGTATCCAACACACTCACACACACACACAGTAACATACACACACACACACACACACACACACACACACACACACACACACACACACACNTAACACACGTGTCTATAATTCCATTTTGTTAACTAGCTGGCATAAAGCCTTCCCCAGTGTTTCCAAGGCAACAAGTTTGTAAATTTAGAGGCATTATGTTACATTGAGTGTGTGTGTGTGTGTGTGTGTGTGTGTGTGTGTGTGTGTGTGTGTGTGTGTGTGTGTGTGTGTGTGTGTGTGTGTGTGTGTGTAGATATTTCATGAAAACAATATTGGAAGCAACAGACACCACTACACTTGACACTGTGATTGAATGGCTTTTATTGTCCTCCCTCTTTCTGCTCTGACAGCTCTGTGGCTTCACACTTGATCATTTAAATGTCTCTTTAGATGACAAATGCCTTCATGAATTATGATGTGTGGTTAGAGTCATAATCCTCCGCTGTGATGTTTCTGAACTCTATCTCCAGTAAATCACTTCAAGAACAAATCCCTGCTCCCTGTCGATGTTGTAATACTTCTATTTTTTGTTGATGCGGAGGAGTTTTCATAGGTGTGGTTAGAGTTACGGCTCCTTTATGTTTTTAGCGGTGGTGGCTGTTACTGCTCACGCTAATTACTGAGTTTTACCTTGACTTATTTTACCTTATGTGATAGCAAACTGAATATTAGAAGCTGCACCAGAAGATTTTTCTTTGAATATACCTACAAGTGGAAAAAGGGGTATTTAAATAGATGATGATAGACAATAGAAGTTTAACATCTATATATTTAACTGTAATAATATGTAGATGTTTGTACTGATTAAACTGAGAAAAAAAGAGGCCAATGACTTCAGAAAGATTAACAAAGACAGTGAAAGAGACAAAGAAATAAAGCAAGAAATATAAAAAAAACAAGGTGCAAAAAATATATTATATCTGTGTTTATGGTTTTCTTTAGAAGAGGGTGCAGGTGCATATGCCATATGTGTGTGAATGTGTTTATGAGAGTTTACACTATGGTCAGTTGAAAGTGTGGTTTAAATAACACACAAACTCTAAACCAGACACACAGAACATATCTTGTTTTATCAGGTCTACAAAAACCTGTGACATGTAAGGATGCTGCTGGCTACTCTGCTGAATACCCAGTGAAAACACAAACACAATGTGTATACATACACTACACGTGATGTCAGTAAATTGTATAAACAGGGCTTTGCAGAATGTCTTCCCCCAAAGGAACCGCAGTGTAGGAGCCAAAGCTGGAAAGGGGAACATTCTTAGGTTGCTCTCTCGCAGCCTCCAGGAATCATGGATGTATTGAGAGAGTTGGATAAGGTGCCTCCGCTCAGGCATGCTGCCAATTTATCCCAGTGGCCAACTGCGGTATTGCAACAGAAAATCCCAAGTGGCTATAAGCCTTTTTCTCAGAGACTGCTATTATTGAAAAGATGCACTTCAAACAGCAAACAAGGTTAATTATTACTCTTGTATTATATATTTTTCAATCATGAAGGTTGAAGGATGAAAGCTATTTTTGTGTGTGAAGCATCATCCCACTGTAAAGTCAACAGCGGGTGAAGACACACTGACAAAATTCAAGTGAAGGTGCACCATTTTTGAGCCTGTTATCCGATCCCCTATCTTATAACACATCCTTGACAGAAACTGTATGTGTGTATGTGTTTAAGCACCCTGTCCTGCCCTCCCCAGCCATCTTTCACCTGATCTCATCCGTATATGAGCTACAAAAAAACGTGTTTTTAATCAAAATTACAACTGTTAACATTGTTATATGTTTGTTTGTTTTTTTTTTTAACTTTTCTTCTTGCTGAGCAGGAAAAGGAGGCAAAGAACAAATGTTGAGAAAGGAAAGAAAGGAGAGAGAAGGGAAAGAATTATGAAAGAGAAAGGGAAAAGCGTCACTAATGTCTCCTGCTAAAATATTCAGACTACTGCTGCATGATGCGTCACCTTGTCCCACACATACATGTACACTTGCACACTGGCACATGTACACACAGATAGAGCTGTCCCCAGGCCGCTCTATCCAGAGTCCCCCCTGTGTGGAGAATACAGAAGCCACTGGCCATATTTTACCATGCTGAACTTCCTGTTAACATGCTTTTCTGACTTATGATTGGTTAATAATTTAGGAATGGGAATAGGAGGGGAAATTCAATGTGTACAGCTGAAAATGCACTTTGTTAAAACTGAGAATTTAAAAGCGGGCACTCTCTACAGCAGCACTCATCAGTAAGACCTGGAGATGTAGGCCATTTTACTTTCACACTAGAAAACAGAAAGGACAAAAGGGGAAAGACAACTGGAGGGAAAAAACAATAAAAAAAAAAAAAAATAATAATAATAATAATAAAAACTATGCTGACTAAGATTATAGAGAAAGACAGCGAGAGAAAGAGACAAACGAACAATGACAGAGTAAACAAAAGAAAAAAACAAAGACAAAGAATCACAGGCTCTGTCGTGCCAGCTGCTACCTAAGTTTCACCTTTCTCTCATCTGGCCATCCCTTCTAACCTTAGACTCTGCATATAAAACATTAACAGCCTGTATTGTCACTGTAGTCAGCTCAGGACACCGGACAGGTGGAGAGGGGGAAGGAGAAAGAGGAGGAGGATGAGAGGAGAGGCCAGGAGGTAGCGGTTTTGAAATAAAAATGATTAAGGCAATATTGCTTCCAGATGGCAGGTAACCTACATTTATATGCATTCTAATGTGTGTTTTTAATGTGTTTTTACCTTTATAGAGAGATGTCTTTACCTTGCCACAAATAAAAAAGTCTGGCTCTGAACAATGGCAGAAAATTGGATTGCAGCCTTTTAAGTTCCTTCTTTAGAAATATATGGATGACTTCACAGATCCTGCATTCATATCCAGCAATCAGCTTGTAACAAAGTTAGTTCCACTGCATTTGTCTATATATGAATAATGAACCAAAATTTTTCATATGGCAGGTATCTCATAACTCATCTATAGTGCAACACAGAGTTTGCATCAAAAGGTTGAAACGATGGGAAAGTTCAAATTGACTGCATTTATCCTCTGGCTGAAACCATGACAGGTACAAAATACTATCTTTAGCAAATTCACGAAACTTGCATCCGTTTTTCTTTCTGCATTGGTC
>JANJYP010146893.1:0-10032 GCA_024605115.1 Rastrelliger brachysoma
CACACACACACACACACACCACATTTTCTACCATATCATTACTGTGCAGTCCCATACACCTTTCATCCTCCCTCTCCTCAGAGTCACTGGGAGCAAAATTTGATTTCCGCCTCATAACTCTCTCCATAATGCGATATCGCCAGCACTAAATTGCCAAGATAACCTTTATCAGAGTAGAGGTGAAAGCCCTGAATCGTTGAACGGTTTATTCCTCTGCCAGGCAAGAAAAAACAAGGAGAGGAGGGATAATAGATATTTTCCCTCAGGCAAAGCCGCAGACACCTCAGCGGCTTTACTATAAAACCATTTGGATTGACACCAGGTGGTAAAGAAATGTTTTTGGGGTTTTTTTTTTGGGAGGAAATGGGAGATGGGAAGGATTGAGATTTTTGGAATAATCCATGCAGCCAGGTAACAGTTGCTAAACTTTTTATTTTTTTAAAACCACATTGGAAGACAGCTAATTTTGTTTTCGCAGTCCCAGTGTGAGTGTTTATAATGCGTTGGTGTGCAAATGATGCTCTTTCGATAAATCTTTGTTTGCCTGACCTTACAGAAAGCATCAAAGAGGCGGGTCTCGTGGGACTGGCTGTGTTGTGCTGGTCTTAGCATATCTACACCAAAAGCAAAAAAGGCTTCTTTTCTCTCGTTAGTTCTCTCTTGTACTTTTGAAAATCTCTTTTTTCCCTTATAAAATAGAAATCTCTATATATTATGTGTAAAAAAAAATGATGAAAGATCCCAAAAATATTGTATTCAGTTTGTTGCGTTTGATACTGTAAAGTGCAAATACAGTAAGTAGCACACATGCTGAGGCGACAATTAACTATATTTACTCAAGTGCAATTTTAAATGCTTGTACTTGTACATGAGTATGTCTCTTTATAACCCCTACTTCACCGCATTACAGAGAGGGAAGCATTATGTTTCACTTTATTTGGCAGCTGCAGTTACTGTATTGCATTATTAAAGAGGATACCAGTGGTTGGTTCTCAACTTTTTTTTTTTTTTTGGCTTGTGATCACACATAAAAGAGCGGGCCTTCTGTCACATTTCACATGTCGGAGCAGTTTTCACCATATGCTGATAATCTTATGATATCATTTAAAAAACACCCAAAACTCTTAAATCCTACCCCAAACTGATAAAAAAACATCCACAAATCAACAAATCCCAGATATATAAATAGTAGAAAGCATAAATACATACTGTTTATGTAGCAGGAACTATTTTTTTCTTCCTCCCTACCACATGAATCATCTCACAACCCCTCAGATTTATCTTATGACCCTCTGGAGAGAACCACCGAACTTAAACACTGAACCATATATTAACTAAGTAAAACTATCTCCACCTGGCGCCTGCTTTTAATGCCTCATTAACATTCTAATGTCATATAAATATTAGTCGCAAGTAATAAATGCACTCGAGGAAAGGCGCCTTTACATCACTTCCCTTATTTTGCTGCTGCTGCAGGCTGAAACCAATTTTCAGACTTCCATCTCACTTTACTTGCAATGTAGCTCTTGAACATGCTTTTAGCTACTTATTGTGGGATTATCTAATTTGTTGATGACATCTTGTTCATTTTTCCAAGTAGAACACACTTATTTTACAGTAATTTGGACAAAATAGCCTCTTAAGACAGTGTGATAGAAGTACAACCTAACCTAGACAGAGTTAAAAGCAGCTGGCTCGAGAAAAAAATAAGTCATAGTTCATAAAAGAACATGTGCAAGGGTGTCTAAACTTTAACCAAGAAAGTTGAGCAGATTTTTTTTTATATTGTGGAACAGCCTGGGGGAGGCAAGTGCCAGTGAGTCAGTTGCTTAATAGATATACACCTGTGCATACTCCACATTCTGCTCGACTGGAGCTGTTGGGGGTTAAGTGCTTTTCTCAAGGGCCACTTTTCTTATGCTGCTGTGTTGTCGGCGAGTGAGTGTTGGTCGTTCCCTCCCGCCGTGACTTTCTAAGCTTGGTCTGGGGGATTGGAGCCATTAACAATACGGTGGTCACAACAAGATCACAGGCTTGCTAATTGCCTATGTGCACTGTCTCAAAGTGGTATGCTGCTGCTGATTATAGATAACTTCTGTTTTGCATACAATGAGTGCACAAGCATTTCTTTCTCCTGCTCATATAGAGGTAGAAATTACAATAGTCTGAGTTCAAGTGTTTCATTCAGTCCAAAGATTTGAGGTCTATGTGTCTTTACTTCTTAGTCATACTAGCAGCTTAGCTCTAGACTGAAATATCTCAACAACTATAAAATGGACTGCCATGCAACATATTCGTGGTCACCAACTACAAATAACAATGATTTATTTTTCCTCACTTTTCCTGTAGTGATGCCTTGAGGTTAGCATTTCTCATTTTGTTTAAACTGTGATACATTTTGGTTCAATGGCCATCTTAATGACTTGTAATAACTTTAGTGATCCCTTAAGTAATCTACTACATTCACCAGGTTAAAATTTGTCCCAAACTTTGGTTTGTGACCAAGCTGTACTTTGTAAAATTTGCTCAATATCACTAAAAATGATGTGAAAATGCTAAAATGGCATGTTGAACATTATAACAGCCAAATTTCAGCTTCATTAGCATTTACCTCCTGCTTTGCACTGCCTACAGAGTTGAACTAGCCATGCCTTGGGAGGTTGCCTATGAATGAAAAAAGCCTCAAGTACACTGAACTGGCAGCTGATGCTAAGCAGTGTGACTGGAAAGGTAGGAGTGTGCCCAGTTGAGGTCGACTGCAGAGGTTTTGTGGGCACCAGGCTATTTAAGGTCGTGGGAAGCCCTATGGCAAGTCATCAAATCCCTCTCCAGTGCTTCCAAAACAGGCTAGTCCTTGGCTCTAGATCAAGAATAGAGACATCACCTGGATCCCAAAACAATAGTTACAACAATAGGATGAGTAGAGCAATGCCAAATGTTGCCAGTGAGGCTTCCTGTGGTGTTGAGGGATTGTCAATCGAAACACCTATGAAAGGAGGGTCCCCACCTGATGACCCTAATGATGCTTTAGCCTCCTATCTACCATGGCACCCTTTTGATAAACCACTGTTAGCATAAAGGGCCACATACAAACTAGTTTGATCTAATGTGGGCCAGAACCTTAAAACCATCACCTATGAATAACATATAACATCTTAGGGTTTGCATATGCTCTGTCAGAACTAGTTCATACAGTATTGCCAGTGTCAAAGAAAAAGACAGGTAATGAGAAGTAAAAACTGTACTTTCTTTACCTTTGTAAAACTGGTAAATCATAGTGTGAGGTGGTTGTGATTGTCAGTTTTTGGAATGTTAAATGTCTGTACATGGCTCCTCCACAGTCTATCATTGGAAACAACTGGAGGGCAAGCTGTTTGTGAAGCTATTTGACTGAAACAGTTTTGACAGAATCTATTGGCCCATTTAGACCCAGAGTGCTGGGACTAGGCTAAACGACAGCATCCCCATTCAAATCAATGTATACATCCGTAAAACACATCACGCAACACAAGTGCCATTCATAAAGGTTAAAAAGCCTGGCAGCCACACATTAGCGATAGCGATAACGTGACTGTTTTCTGCGGCTTTAGCTGCCATTCAATAAGCTTTTAACCAGGAAGTAACATGTTGTACATCAGTGCTTTTATTGATGCAGTGAGAGGACCTCCACCATCCATGATAAGAATGAAAATAAATTAAATTGTCAGTAATGGAAATGGGAATTTGTCTTTGATGAGTTCAGTTTAAAGAGTCTGTGTTAAAGATTCATTCATAAATTGATTGTACACCTCTGACTTTGAAAGTAAGAAAGCTGCACTATGAGCCAGCTTCTTTTTTTTTCTTATTGACCATTCATGACCTTTTTGGGTAGATTAACATATTTAAAAAGTGAAAATTAAAATGGGGGTGGGGGGAAGGAGGTCATGTTAAGCCAAAGTGAAATATTCTTAGACTCTCACAGGCTCTTTTGTAATGGTAGTTTCTCTATTGCTGTGCCAAAGTAACACGTTTAGTTTTATTAACATATTATATTCCAAATGGGGTGAAACAAGGGCCAAATTCAAAAATCGAGCAATTGAGATGAGCACTCTGCCTACAGTGCTGCTCCTTCCCTCTCTCTTTCATACACACACACACATAGCCACAGTCCCTTTTCCAAATCCCAAACCTGCCTCACATTGCCAATTCACTCATGCAAATGATCAATAATGTCTCTATCTACTGTGATTTAGAATTACATAATTATTTTTTGAGCAATGCTTTCAACATTGGCTTTGGCAGTCAATTACAAAATGGAAATATATTACACAAAAAAAAGAAAAAAGGTGTTTCAGATCGGCATGATTATACAGAAATAGGAAATTACCTTGACATATAAAAAGCAGAGATGTTTTAAAGTATTATGAGAAACGACCTCACCGCCAGAGACAATAAGCATTTTGATTATCTGAGCTTGCAGATAATTAGAAAAACAGAGTCTTGTATTGAGCGCCACATGAAGCTAATAGCAAATGAATAAAAAAAAGAAAAAAAAAGAAATAAAAAGGAAAACAGGGAAATTTATTATCCTCTATTTGCTCTCTGTGTAAAATCTGGTTAACTGTGTTTCAACCGCACCGGTGATGGATGAGGAGGACGAAATATCCAACGGAGCTCGGCCAACGCGTCTGGATGATTTGGCAGGACGAGGTAATAGCGGAGAGCAAGGTACACCGCTCCTATTCTTTTGCCAAGCGAGCCGGCAAAAAACTCTTCCACTTAATTCGGAGTCATCAGCATAAAGAACAGATGTCTTATGACTTTAAAATGCTGAAGTTTCTAATCTGCAAATATCAAAAAACAAAAAAACAAGTACGCATAAATACTCCTTAGGCATCGAGGATTGTTTTGCAAGCTACATTTTTTTTTTTTTTTTTTGAAAAACCAGTCACGATTCAACACTTAAATCTCAAACCATCAGTTCTGGAGTGCCGTGTCTCTGTTGAATAGAGTCTCAATATGTCTGAGTTTAGAACAGATTAAGTTGTTGCCAAAGCTTGTGTGGCAACGAAATAGGATTTTAGGTCACAGCATGGAACAAGATCTTATTCCAAAGAGCTGTATGTGCACAGGAAAAGACGAGTTGATTTTTAGTCTAATACACCCTAGATTGCATCTATTCTGTCTCAAAAACTATTAGTTCTGGGTCATTTGAGGTTAAAAAAATGTGATTTTCCATTCCTGGGTGTGAATAAAGCTTAAGACGCTTGGTGCATAAGAATCCTAACCCCCCACCCCCCTTTAAAAAAAAAAAAAGCTTGGCTCAGACTATACGTCTATCAGTAAGTATTATGTTACCACTTGGTTTCTTCCAATGTCAATGTGTCAGTCTTCCTTCATACCCCCCCACCCCCACCCCAACCCCACCACCTCCTCCCTCCTCTTTCCTTTTTAAATCCATCCCCCATTCTCTTTCTTCATGTCACAAAAGGGTCTATAGCGAGCAGTCCGAGCAGTTAGAAAAAAAAAAAAAGACCTTAATGTTTTCAGGAAAGCGATAATGCCTCAGCCGTATCCGATGTGACGCCGCGTCAGAACGGGCAGGGCGATTGGGCCAAGACGTGAACTGACTTGTGAGCTGAGGTTCTCGAAAGATGTGTTTAATGGCCGTACGCTTTGGCTGCCGAGTCTGGAGTGGGCTGGGGGAAATATGAGACAAGTCCCTCTACTTTTGAATTAATATTGTAATAGTCTGTCGTGCCGGATAACAAGGCAGTTGGATTCTCTGAAAACAGATGGAATTGTTAAACAGGGAGCCCAATATACAAGTTTTTTTTTCATTATGTATGCATGCTGGCTTTAACCCTTTGAAACACAGCCTGTTTTTACTCAATATTCACTCATTTGCAGTTTGGAATAGTTGGTGTGATTTTTTTTTGGCTGGTTTTCAGCCAGTTTGAAGAGTCATGAGAGCTAATGTGCAGGAATGCATTATGAGACTTAATTCTGTACTGAAAAGGTTAAAAAAAAATAATTTTTCTAATGGGAATAATATATTTGTAACCATCCTATTGTCCTCATATATAACACATAACACATTTTGTTGAATACATAACCCCTTGACAATGAAACTAATTAGCGAGTTGACCTTTCCTCTAGTGCCACCATCAGGCCAAACTTTTAAATTAGAATTAATGCATCTTGGGAAAGCTCTCATTTGAATCTGCTGACACAAATTTACTGATGACATGAGATTTCAACAGGGTTCTCAACATAGCTTAGATCAGAGATGTCAAACATGCAGCTTGTGGCCAGAACTGGCCCACTTTCCCTCCCTCCCTTGTTTTCCTTCTTTCCATCTGTCCTTCTTCCTTCCTGTCTTGTTTTCCTTTTTTGCTTCCTGTCTTGTTTTCCTTTTTCCTTCCTTCCTTCCTTCCTTCCTTCCTTCCTTCCTTCCTTCCTTCCTCCCTCCCTCTTTCCCTCCCTCCCTCCCTTTACTTAACCCAACATCCAGGATTACCTATATCACTGTTATAAAGTTTTCACATCCACTTGTGCGTGCTCAGGTGAAAGAGGAGTTCTTAATGACAAGCAGAAAGCAATAAGAGCTATGAGTGCAGTTCTTAATATGACAGGAGATGAAATTGGGAGGTTATGCTGTTGGGTTATAGCTGCAAAAAGTGATACCCACAGAGATGATTAATATTCAGCAAAGTCACACAACCAGAACTGAATAAAAAGCTATTGAAACATAAGTGAATAATCTCCAAACATTAAATGCAATTCTATTATAAAGGTCTTTTTTTAAAAAAATACTTCTACATGTTCAGTGGTTTGGAATAAATGTGTTATCTGCTCTTTTTCTGTAGTGATATTCCAGTGATTTTTTTTTGTCCAAGGGTAGAAACTGAGACGAGGTCAAGCTAGGCAAAACAGGTCCGAAGAAAAGAAGAATACTGATAAATGGAGGAAAAAAAAACGGCTCCGAGCATAAACTGACTGAGCAGAGGCTACGATCTGGCACAGTGGAGTATAAGTAGTGTTGATTGTAGAAAAGGTTGCAGCTGGTGGGGCTTTGCTCTGACTCCAGCACACCTGTCTCTACTTCGCACAATCACACAGGGATGAACACACACACACACACACACACACACACACACACACACACACACACACACACACACACACACACACACACACTCACACACACACACAGAGAGAATAGCAACAGTAAGGGAAACACTGGAGTCGTGACAGATAACTTGAGCAATTGACTCTAAAAAGAAAGCTACTTTAGTGATACACAAAAACCTGAGTCATATCACTAAGTTGATTTTGTGATACAAACCAGTCACCGCCAATCTTTAAAAAATATTTGCAACTTGATGAATCTGCACTGTAATCATGGAGGGAAAAATATCAACCACCTGTCTTAAAAAGGTCAAAATTTAATCATAATATGGCATTTAATGACATCAAGATAGCGACATCTCTGGAAAGTCACTAAGTGTATTCATTAAGCACCAAAAAAAAAATCTAAGTTCAGATCATTTTTTATAAAGCAAGATTTATCTTTCATTTGAAAATGTGTTCATTAGTTCATGTAGATTTCAGAATATAAAATAAAGATATTTGATGAAAATGTCAAAAATCTGGCATGAGCTTAATTGGTATTTTGACAGCATTTAAGCCCAATGTGTGCTCCAAATAAGCCCACGTCATGATTTATTCACACAATATTTTAAAAAAGGATTGATTTCATGCATCCAGTAATGTGTTAAATATTAAAAAATGAGGGGAAAAAACCCTCCTGAGCAAACTTTTGTGCAACAGGAGATTTTTGGAAAAGTCAATAGAAAGAAAAATCACTTTGTCATCTGCGAAATAAAAAAAATAAAACGCCAAATAACCTAATTTTACAGAGATGAACAAGATAGTTTCTGTGCCGTCCTTTTCCAGAGTTGTACAACACTGAGACAATATGTGCACACGCCTCTCACATGTTGTGACAGACTGCTCATCACACTGAGGAGAGGAGGGGAAAGGGGGACATCCAATGCGAACGATGTGCTCATTGTGGGCTGAGACTTATTTCTACAGACAGCTGGAGGTGGACGAGGTGACCTGGAATCCATTTATAGTTGAAATCCTATAAACAAGATTGCGTGACTTTCATTCCCGGAGAAGAAGAAGAAGAAAAAAAAAAAAAAGTCAGAAGACGAAAGAAGTTGGAACAGCTGGCCGAAGGCGTCATCAATGCCCCACATCCCGACATCCTCTTGAATTAACACCTGCCATCCATGTGGCACAAGCGCGAGAGGCTAATGGGAGTCGAAGGTCACTGAAGATTGGTCCCGCGAGGTGCTAGAAGCTATTGTTGATGCGTGACCCAGCAGAGAGCTTTTTCACCAAAACAGATAAGAGAAAGCGTCCTTCATTTGATCTCCCTCTAACCTTTTTCTTCAACTTCACTCTATGGACGCAACACACTCTCTCTCTCTCTCTCTCTCTCTCTCTCTATATATATATATATATATATATATATATATATATATATATCCCTTTTTTTTGCTCCATAATGTGAATCTGTGCTTTAGTAGTAGTAGTAAGTAATCTTCTATGTACCTGGAAATGATTTTCTTTGCCGCCAGTTGAGCATCCATGTCCAAGCAAACAACAATAAACATAAAAAAAAAATTAAAAAAAAGACACCCACACAACCTCTTCACTTTGCACATAAAAAAAATATATATTTGTATTTGTTAGGGGCGGCAATTTGGCTCGAGACCTTCATTAAACCGTGTGGGTGTTTTTTATATTTATCAGGATAACAGGATAACATATCTAACATACCCCCCCATACCCCCCTGCTTGTTTTTTTTTTTTTTGGTTGTAATTTCCAGAAAAAAATAATTTCAAAAAATCCTTTCCGTCAAAATACACATCAAGAGAGATGTGTAGGTGCATGAAAAGTGACTGCTCCAATTTTTTATTTTATTTTTTTTTTCTTTTCCTTTCAGCGCGTAGAGGCTCATGTCACCTAGTTACACCACACTCTGATTCTGGATTCTGTCTTTGAGAAGAGGAAAGACAAGGACACAGTCTTTGAAATGGAGTGGAGAAGAAATTATAAAGTTCCTAAAAGTTTAAATTATTTAAAAGGTGGGCAGAAGTCTATCAGAAGACTTACAGACGCAGATTACTTACGAGGCCAGAGAGTGGATGGATTGAGGGTTGCAGTTATGTGGTGTATATGCGGTTTAATCGTTTGAAGACCGGGCGCCCAGTTTAATGCAGCAACAGCATGAAATGTTTATGATTTTTTTTCAATACAGCTTTAACACAGTGTTAAAAGGATGATGCATAAACAGTGAGTGAGATAAAATTGTACTGGATTAGACTGATGCATCATTTTCTTTTGAATCCCCTTGTGCTTGGGTCAGCAATCTGAATCCAGTGTGGTAATAATAGCAGACTCTGCCAATATATATATATAAGAAGCACAATACAACTAATTATATAATGTAAATAAATGAACAGCTATTGCGGGAAAGAAAAAAGAAATTAGGGTTGATTTCATGAATAATTTAAGGATTAGAATATTAAGTGTCGGTGAGTGCTCTACAGTGCATTATTTTAAACTTGCCTCTTAGGCAGTTTACATACTGGAGACTGGCCAATACTGGATTTTTGGGGCCAATACCAACATCAGGGTTTTAAAAAGATTATATATATTGGCTGATAGTTTTAGGTATGTAGGTATGAAATTAAAAGTTTAATCCTCCTGTTGTCTTTCCATTGACAGTTGGATGAGAAATTATGTGCTAGACCATTTGTGCCACTTCAAACTATGGTCAATAGGCCTTATTTAAATAAAAGTATATTTCATTTTTGCATAATTGCATGTCACCTGTTGTCCTGCCAGGTCATAATTTCCCCAAGGACAATAAATGGGTTAACAATGAACTTTACTGTATTGCACTATACCAGGGGTCACCAACCCTGTTCCTGTATGTTTTAGGTTTCTCCTGGCTCTGACACACCTGAAACTAA
>JANJYP010146910.1:0-20739 GCA_024605115.1 Rastrelliger brachysoma
GATCCGACATAATAATTCATTAATAAAAGAACGATCGAAACAATGGAAAACAAAACAACATCGGTCTCATTTATCCTGTGTTAGCCTGCTGCAGCCCTTGGCCAACACACCAATGACCTACCCAGCTTCATCCCGGGTATAGTGTGAATGCTGTTACCAGAGCTGAGCTCCTGTTTTTAGGGTCATGTGTGAATCATCCATGTCGTGTCATACCCGCACGTAAAGGTTCGAGTAATACCCGGGCGTCATGTCTGAAAGCGGCTTTAGTTAAGTTCTAATAATGTACTTTCATTTGTCGCTACCTTTGTTTCCTTTTCTGTGTGTGGGAGTTAAAACTATAACTGAGGCCTAAGGAGATGGAACTTAAGGAGGAGGTTGAACTTGCATATATGCAGATACACACACACACACACACACACACACACACACACACACACACACACACTCCATTTATATACTAGATTTGTTCTTGATCTTTCATGAGTTGCTCTGTGAATAGCGATACATTTTGTTACTTTGAAAATAATTCTGGGATGGAGATTTTCCTCTGGGATTTTTTTTCTCGTAAATCTAATTCATAATGGACTTAAAAAGTCTTAAATTGAATCTGTTCAAATCTGCAGAAACCATCCTAATTAGTAGTAGCAGTCATAATAATAATAATAATAATAATAATAATAAACTTAATTTATATAACACTTTCCCACACACATTATTAATAGAATGACAAACACAAAACACAATAAAATAATCAAGTATACGATACTGCAGATGGAACATCAACAATAAATAAAACAACAAAGAGCAGCAATTATATAACTTTATAAAAATGCCTGTCTGTACAAGTGTGTTGAGTTTTTTAAAATGAGGCACTGATTCAGCTGACTTGATGTTGAGGGGCAGTTTGTTCCACAACAACAGTGTGGAACAGATTGTGTGGTCTCCTTTGTAACCGTTGTAGCAGGTTTTTTTCTTGTTTATTCTGTTGTAATGTGGCCGACCACCTCCAGACTTTTTTCATTTTTGAGAGTGCATGTTTTCTTTCTTCACTGACTTACTGCTCCTCTGGTCTTAAATCTGGACCTTGGAACCTATAGCAACAACTGATTGTCAGATCTGAGGGATGTTGGTGTGTGGTAAGATGTGAGAAGGTCAGAGATGTAAAGTGAAGCCAGTCTGTGTATGTATTTTGTAAGTTATCAGTAAAATTTTGCATGTGATTGTGTAATGGACAGGGAGTCAGTGTAATTCTGGAGTGATGTGTTCCCTGCAACGAGTGTTAGTAAGCCGAATATTCAGTTCAAATATAAGGCAAATAAAATTAAACATTTGGTAACAGTAGCAAGCTCCCAAAGTTACTCAGTACATGGAGGCAATGTCACATCTAGAACTAGTTACTCTTTGAAAACATGATAGAAGGAAATAAAAAAATCCAGTCATTTTTTCTGATATATGACTATTTTGGGGCTCATAGTGTGTGACTGGGATTTTTGAGCACCCTTACCTCTACCTCTCCCAGTTTGAATCAGAGGAGGATAAGACACAGGTGCAGAATGTGTGCTGGAGAACAGGCTGGAAGCTGCAGCACAATCACTGCTGAGCTTTTTTCTAGTTCAAGAGAAGATGCAGTCCCTCGCTACTTAGTAGAAAAAAAAATGGTAATTTTTTTTTTTTTACAGGAAATATTATATGCTTTTGAAAATAGTTACTCTACCCAAGAACTTCTGGGAAATATTAAACTAGTAGCCATTCATGTTGGATCATTCTACTCCTGCAAATTATTATTCTGTTTTTTTATTGATCTCATCCAGTTAGAATACTTTAAAGATGTGTTCTGACTGCATGGTAAAGTTGTTGTAACATGAAACAGAAATCACAGTGGTTAAGATTAAAAAAAAAAAAAAGAAGAGTCTGGATGAAAAACACAAAGAACTGGCAAGAAACCAGTCAAGAATATCACCTGGATACTGAGTGTTGGGACTGCTCAGACAGTACTGTGGTCAAAGAAAAAAAAAGTTTTCCTCACTGTAATCATTCTTTCTGTCCATTACGACTTTTAAAATATCTCTTTCAAATGTGCTTTCAATGGAAGAGATAGAGGACAAAACCCATAGTAACAAAAAGAGGGACTTTGGCTTTAAAAAGACTGTAATGTTGAAACATAGAAGATTTGACTCGTTTGGACAATTGAAGCTCCATATTGGCTTCACATCAACTTTTAAATACATTTTACAGAAGGATTGTGCCTGTTTACTGTCATCAAACTAAAGACCAAAGAATCGAATAAGACACAGTCAAAGGAAGGAGGCTGAGACAGTAAAAAGCACAATTATATAACATTTTTTTATTATGAACTTGTCCTTTAATGCCTACTCGGCTTCTTCCTTCATGTTTGACCTGTTTTAAAGAACATGAAGGTGTATTAACAGTGTCTTAAGATAAGACGTGGTACTATAATGTCTAAATAAGTGAATTCATTTAATGTGTCCCTTAATGTACTTGAAAAAGGGAAAATGATTTCACTCCACTGACCAAATTCCGCAATAAGATTTCAAGGCTAAATTCCAAATGAATAACTCTCAGGCTGACATCTTCACTGCCTCGATGAACTTTTGCCCCACCAGACATACATCAGTGAGAGTAAATTTTCACAGGGAGCAAAAGGCGGAATGGGGGAGAAAGAGAGAAACACTGTAGATCACATACAAAAGCAGCACAGAAAAAGGGCTGCAGTTCATTTTACAAAAAAAAAGTGAGAAAAATGCCAAAATTCCTTCCATCCCTCGGGTCATTTTCAGGGGTTTTTGGTCCAGTGAAAACTTCTGGCTGATGGATCCATTTTGCATTTCACTGTCCTCTTGGCCAGATTTCCCCCATGTAGGCTCCAGTTACAAGCAACATTTTGGTTTGGAAAGGTTGTCAATCATCACATTATAAGTTACAGAGTAATGAAGTGCGCACATTCTCTTTATTCGCAGTGAATTCACAAGTTGGATGACTCCACAATGAGGGCAGTGAAGGGATCTGAAAGAAGATGCAGTGAAGTGAATTAAAGGCTTTTATTCAAAGGCAAGCATAATGCTTCCTGCTCTTATTATACTGAATCTGTTATCACACATCTAACAAAGGGTGAAGACAGATGAATCTTCAACAGCAGGCACCTGTTGCTGTGGTTACAGTAAATGTAGCATTCCATTGTACATTACTCCTTCTGTCTCTTGCCAATTCTAATCTGCAAATATGTGATGGTTGCCATTTGTATGTGTGTACATCAATATTTACTTCTCGTGAGCCAGACTTGACTGATTCTGTGATATGTTTATGTTGTATTTGCCGATGTCGTTGCATTCTATCACATTCTTCAGTAGATGATGTTTGGAACAGCTCTTGATCACTATCCAGTTTGGATGTGTTTAGTGTATCTTAGCATAAAGACTGGAGGCAGAAGGTAAAAATCTGTCTTATTTACCACATGTGTGTGCTCGTTTAACCCCTATGTGAATCAGTGCTGTAGTTTTCAAAGGAGGGTTTTTTTTGTATGTGTGGTAGCTATTCTGCCCAGCAGCATCTCCAGTTATAGCACTGGTTGCCAGGTACAGTCAGTGAGCACACATTTTAGTTCTGGTCTGTGGTGTCTCCTAAAACCACAATTTGTTGTTTTTAGTCTTGCTAGCGGCATAGCTCTAGGGATCACAATGTTGGTCTGTAAGTTGGTCGGTTGCATAATCAATCAGTCAGTCCACCACATTGGTCCAGACTGACATTTTTAAACATGTTCTGAATAGATTGGTATGATACTTTGAGATGAATCCCTCTGACTTTGGCGACTCCTTGACTTTTCTTCTAGTACCACTATGAGGTTGACATTTTGGGGTTTTATTAACATGTCCTAACTACTTTGATGAACTCTTAATTAAAATTAAAACTTTGTCTCAGTACTTTGGTTTTTGGCCAAATACTTGCAAAGCCTCAGCTGTCTTTAGCGCTAATGAATTAATTGTATCATGCTATGGAACTGAACTAAGCTCAAGAACATAGTAAACATACAGTAGCATTGAACATCGTCATATCAGCATTGTCTTTGCAAGCATGTTAGCATGCTGGGGTTAGCATTTAGAGTTGTCACGTAGCATGGCTATAGACTGTTAGTTCTGTTACATTTCTGTTTGTGTACAGACTAAACAAACAAGATATAATGTGTTAACTAGTTGATGTTAGCGGTGACTGGAAAATGCATTTTTGAATCTATGAATCATTCCTCCAAAAATGCTTAACTGTTTCAGTATGACACCAAAGTCAGTTGTGTTTAGTCTAGCTTGGCATAAATAGTTCAAGCACAACCTTTGGAGAGACAACTGCTAACTTCCAGTCTCACCTTTACACTAGGATAGGCTAACTATGACCTGATTCTGCTCCATGCAGACACGACACTATTTCTCAGAAAGTGAAGTATATGTATCAAAATGTTCAAATGATTTTTTTTTAAAGATGCAGCACTTTATTTTTCAATCAATTTAATTGTTCAATCCATTTTTTTGTAAATGTAGTTTTTATTCAATGTACTGCAGGAGTCATGACAAAGCTAGATTTTCATTGCTTTCCCAAAGGAGGGACATTATGTGGCCTACTTTCAGGAGTACTACACTGAATTGTGTAACCATTTTCATATCTATGTATTTATGCTACTACTTTAGTCAACCTAAGTCGCTTGACAGGCCCATCTTATTGGCCATTTAATACTGTTATTGACTATAAAGCGGCTGCCTTGAGGCTACAGGGAACAAATAACATTTTACAGCTTTTATGCAGAAACATATTGCACACATAAAAGGGAATCTTACTGTGTTGCAGTTCAAACCTAATATTGACTGAATGGTCTGCCAGAGAACTTGTGCTTTCTCTTTAAACTATGACCACTTCTGTCATTTGCTTGTCTGATGAGTCCATATGAAGCAGTCCGTCTACAAATAGTGTTCCATCACTCTGCAGCTTTCTATGGCTGCTTGTAGTTCAGCAGTAAAGCATTAAGACAGGATACCTTGCTGATAACAGACCTGGGTGCAAAATGGGAATTGGCACGCCTAATAAGAATAAATGGCATCTTGAGGCTGGTTGAGGGTATAACTGTCCTGCCGTTGATGTAAGATGGTTGAAATGGACCTTGATAAATAATGGACTTGTTTTCCAGTCCCCTGCTGAGAACCCTCACAACATTTCTCTGTGTTGTTGCCTGGCTACAGCCCTCCTCAGAATATGGCATATTATTTATCAAGGTTGCTGTGTATTCTGTGTTGTTTCCTTGGTTGCTGTGTACTCTGTTTTTTTTATGCTTGAACATTATTTACTGGAAGATGACTGTTTAGTTCTCGATAACGTGACAAATACAGAAACGCATTGTCTCATGTCCTGCAGAAGGGTTTTTTTTTTTGTTTGTTTTACACTAGGTTTTTTGCCTTTCGTCATTAGTGGAATCCCTCCTGAGCAATTACACACCTGCAGTCCTGATAAGCGACACGGTCATTAGCGCGGGCAGTTCTGTCATCAGCGATAATGGCGGCCATTTCCTCAGAATTTCACAGTCAGACCCGACGGCGAACTGAGCCAATTACAGCGGTCATGTGTGACTCTTTGCGGACTCTGATGATGCATTCCCACCTCAGATTAATTCAGACGTTTATTAATTAGCCATTTCCCATAATTGATTCCTGGAAATTAATGACTACCTTTAGGATCTCAGTGTGAAGCTGTAACTTGGACCTCTTCAAATAAATCAAGGCCTTTAATTCGTTGCCACGTTAAATGGATGGTAACTCAGTTGAAGCGTGACAGCCTAAAGACAACAGCCCCCCTGAGGCTCAGCAGCGTGCAGACAGCAGGGCACGGGGCTGCACTCCAACTGATTACCTGAACCACAGGCAGGCAACACGCTCTCTCTTCGCTTTCCTTCTCTGTTTTCCGTCTCTCTCTCTCTCTCTCTCTCTCTCTCTCTCTCTCTCACTTTGCCTATGTTTTCTTTCAATCTCTTTTATCTTCTATCAGAGTAGGAGACCAGGCTTGCACACTCTGGGAAGAAGAAGCCACTTAGCTGATAATGACACTTTGCTTCACCAGCCTGTGACACAAATAAGGCAAGTGGGCATGGAGAGGGAGCATGCCCATCTGCCATGGCTTCATCATTCCTAATATGCCATGCGTATCCCTGGGAGACCAGCAGGGGTTTGTGGGAAGTGAGGAAGTGATTACCAGCAGTAAACAGGCTGCTGGCTAGTCTGCATCATACACCATTGTAGCATTGGAGAGGCAATTATAAATAGAGACAGGCACCCTTTACACCTGGTATTAATATTGTGCTTACCTCAGATACAAATGAAAACGATGAAATGGATTATATTTATGTCTGGTATTAATATCCACCCTGCTAGGCATATAGATTTAATTTCTCATTGTCTTGCCAATCCACAGTAATGTTTATGTCAGTAAATATCTGCTGGCTTCTGAACAGCAGACACTTTCTTGAGACACAATATGGTTATACTTTGTTTTAAATGTGGCTAAATAGATTTCTCAACAGTGTATTCAGAATGCAAGGTTTTTACAAAGAACCCTCCATTGTAACACTGACCATCTCAAAACGTTGTAATTCACCATGACCGCCCCCGTAACAATAGCACTTCTCTGTTCTGTTTTATATTGTATCATACATTTTTCATTTGGTCATTTTCTGCCAAACGACAAAATTAAAATGTTGGCTGCTCTTTGTTAAATGTTTAGTGCAAGCTGGTGTCTGTACATTGTGTAAAAGAGAGGTGCTAGATGTATTGTTTTTGATATTTAAGAAGTTGTGGAATGTGTCATTCCAAAACACCAACACAGGACTAGCATACCTAGCATTAGCTGACTCATTTTTTTTAAAAACAGGTTCCAAAAGCAGGCCCCTGTGTCGATATATTATTGCATTGACAGTTAACTACTGCTACCACTTTTAAATTTCAAGATTATTTATGAGAATTTTTAGCAAGTTGGGGGTTTTGCCATTTACATACAATGTAACGAGTTATAAAATCTATCTAGCAAGCTAAATTAGCAGTAGCTATTCAGACACAGTTAGACTGCTATTCATTTGAGTGTAATCACCTCAAAAAATGAAATACACACTTTCAAGACAGTACGCGTTACCCCTCTCATATTAAACCTAGTAATTTGATCAGTCGTTCATAAAAAAGAATATTTGGACAGCTTTTAATATCACACTAAATGTAAGCTTCAATAAATAGGTCTGGTTTCCTAGATACAGATGAACTTCTAGGTTCTTTGAAGTTCAGCTCCAAATATAATATTGATGAAATTTTCACTGGCACTTTGAAGCACAGCTGAAACAAAGGGATGAACTAAATTCTCCTAGCACTGTGCAGTATCAACTGTTTTTCTCCTCCTTGAATAAAGCAGTGAAGCCCTAGTAGTGGACACATTTGACGCCCAAAAACTACATCCTGCTTCAAATGACAATAACACATGTAAAGCTGGTTTGACTTGGCTGTACTGCACAATCACAACATGTCAGAGACTATTTCAGTGAATATTCCCAGGGTTTGTAAATATGTACGCATAACATAAGGTGAAGTTTCTGAACTGTAATGAGATCCTGACCACTGATTAACCGCCAATGATCATTTGGAGAAATAACAGAAGGAAAATCAGACTCTTATGTTGTTTTTGTTACCTTTTGGAACTTTAAAACAGCGCAGTAGATTAAAAAAACACTTGACATTTCCTGGAAAACCACTAGAAGTGTGAACAATCTCATATCCTCCCGTTGAAATGACCCCAATCTAGCTCCCAATCCCTAACCTCCCCAGAGTGGGACTGCCACCACATTCCAGATCTGTGTTTTTTCCATCCTTACTGCCAGTCGCTCCCTAAATCTTGTGAGGCTGTGTGCCCTGAGGGGAGGGTGGGAGGGATAGGAAGCAGGGCTGAAAGTGTGTGTCTGTTTCTCTCTGTGTGTGTGTGTGTGTGTGTGTGTGTGTGTGTGTGTGTGTGTGTGTGTGTGTACCTGAGGCTACAGTCCCTGCAGGGTGAGGGTTTGTTTCCACCAGACTAATCCAGGACAGACTTAGGAAACCGTGTGCTTAAACAGACATCTGGCTGCTCTGTCTAGAGCATTGTCCTCTGCAGATTTGAGCTTAGATTTGATACTCCTTCTTAGTGAAGAAAGAAGAATACTGTAAGAAAGCAAGAGTGTACAGTGAATGCCTGTTAAGTGAAATAAAGAGAGAGAAGTGAAGGAGCGGACGTTAAAGGAGAGGACAGACAGACAGCTAAAGTTACAGTGCTGCTGTGAAAGTAAAACATTTCTTCTAACATGGGTGGTAGTGGCTATTAACTGGTGCAGTGATGTGTTGCAAGTAGTCTCCGGTCCTTCCAGTAATTGGGTGTATATAAACTAACCATTTCCCTATTAGCCACACTTGGAAGGGCAGGGTTTTTTTAATATCCAGACAAGTTGTGTATGTTTACTAGCCTTTAAACACATAAAAAAGAGGCGTTGTAAAATAGCGTTTCAAACCCAGGCTCTTGTTTGTATGGTGTGTATCCAAGAGAATATCACGCATGGATAAAGCTTTGAAGGGAACATATGAGATGAATTAATTCTAGCATCCTCAGAAAAGAGTGGCAGTGTGGAGGATTCATGTCTCATCTCATCTCTCATCTGACTGGGTACAGGCACCGGTCAACTCTCCTGACCTAACTGTAACCTCCTTCTGGGCAGTGCTGTCAGTTACACACACACACATACACACACAGTAAAACCTCTGCAAACGGTCCAAATGGCACTGTACTTACAGTTTAAACCAGTCAAAACCAGCTCGTGTCACTTCGCTTTGATTACTTTCCACTGGTTCTCTCCTGCTGCTCGCCTACAGAGTGTCCACTATCACAGCACCTACCCACACTACCTGCAGCTCCCTTCAAATGTAGGAGCCTTCTTGTTCCCCTCCGGTCTGCAAATAAACCACTAGTCAGACTAGTACTGGACCTAAAGCTCACTCTGAAGTCTTCTCCTGTGTGGTCCTTCAGTCAGCAGAATGCCTTTGAGTACTTACTTGCCTTAATAAACTCTTTGAATCCTTCTCTGTCTCTGCTTGATGCATCTCCAGCTTTATTCTGCCTCTTCTCAAAAGCTTCTCCTTGATCGACTGCGGTTTGGAATCGCAACTTATTTGCCGCTTTGGAAGAAAAAGCATCAGCCAAATGATTGAGTCAAAGTTCTGCAAAGAATTTTACTCTAAACGGATACAGTCCAGTAATCTTCTTCATGTCTGGATTTGATTCGGATGTTCCATACCGATGAGGCAGTGATGCTCTGGGATCGTACTGTACATTCCTTCTCGGGAAATCACACCGTATTGTCAGTCACGCAAGTTTTCCCACATTGGAAGTGACTTTTAAATGGCTACCCACACCAATGGCTCATGCTGTGTGCCATGTTTTCCATGTAATCTTGCACATCACAAGTTTCAAAGCTATCTAATTTCACAGCAGTGACTCTCCAGATGAGTAGCAAGTTTATCATATTCTCCTTTGGTCAGCACATTTCTGCCAGTGTGACATAACTATGGTGTGTGTGTGATGTGCAGTAGATTTCAGTAGAGGAAAAGCACAGCTGCCTTGACCTTTTATTTTGAAGTGAAAAGTTGAAAAGTGTTTAAAGTCTTTTGAACCTCTGACCTCACCCGTAATCACAGCTTGATGTGTTCAGGTGTGGTCCTGTGATCACACCCAGCTGTGATGTAGTGTCATACTGAAGTGCAACACTTCTGCACAGATTGGAAAAAAGGCATGTTGTCACCACTAATTGGTAGTGCAAGAAAAAAGTAGACTGAGTGCAGTCACTCTGCAGAGAAGTAGCTCTACATTTTGGGAAATATGCTCATTTACTTCCTCTTTAAGAGTTAGAAGATTGGTATGTCTTTGATGTCTCAGTGTTAGGTGTAGAGGTGTTGCAGCAGCAGACTACCTTAGTGTAAGACTGGATAGTTTCATATTTGACTGTATGGACATGAGTCAGGCTTCATATCTAATTCTGTCTAACTATTCCCCCACAGATGTTGTTTGGTCTGCTCATTTGTTCACATATCACAGGGAACGATATCACCATTTAACCACATATTAATATGTTGTGAATATTCATGATCTCCAGATGATGATTCCTAAAGTTATAGAACCTCTTTATCTTTTGTTGTGTCAGTTTGTAATTTCCCTTCACCCAATAAAGTAAGGACTTGTGGCTCGCTCGGTGGCGCAGTGGTTAGAGCGTATGCCATATACGCGGCAGACCCCGGTTCGAATCCCGGCCGGAGTGTCATTTCTCCGCATGCCNCATTGTCTCCAGAGGACAGATCATAAGGTTTTATAAACTCCATTACCATTGTCTTCCATAACTATCAGGCCATTTCCCAACACAGCACCATAGTTTCATTCACACATCAACATTTTACAGCCAGACTGAGCACATTCATACTCCTCTCAGGATGAATTCTTTCCAGTTTTTGACCCCCCCATGAATGTTCTTCCAGTTCTACATTCAGAGCTATATTTGCATTTTTTTATTTTGAGAAGGATCCTAAAATGTGAAATTTACTGGACATTCAAAGTCACAGTCACATACAGAGAGAGTGATTTATGACTAAACCATGAATTGCTTTGCAGGGTAGAGCATGGAGAGACGGATACCTTATTCACATGGACGTGAAGGAAACAACAGTTCATGGCAGAGAGGGTTTTTATTTTTCAGCAGTAGGACATGTTGTGTGTTATAACGGGGGTGTGGCTGTTTCACTTTCTGTCTGTGACTCACTGGGGAAATAAGATACACAGCAGTCAGGGCAAGAGAAACCCAATCCCCCAGCTGTATCACCCCTCCCCACTGAGCAGGTAGACTCTTTGTCTCATTTAAAGACAAACACCAAACACCTTTTTTCCCTGTTTGACTGTATATAAATATCTCTTATACTAGACAGATTTCTATCATCTCACATTATATATCATCATATTAGCCAAACCCCAGTATAATACGAGCATTAAGAAGCACGTGAAAAATGTTCTTTGTCTTGTTGAATTAGTAACAAGGAGGCCAGATATTTGGCTCCCACAGCAGGCTGACAATAAAACATGTCAGCCTGTTAACGATGCTGCTGTCACTGGAGACAAGAACATGCAAGCCGAGTGCAGTGACAGGTGTCGTACAGAGACACGCTTTGTCCGCCCGCATGTACAATACATGCTACTGTATGTTGTCCAGGCAAAATGGAGGCCTTCATTATGGGATGAGGAGCTTGACTGTAGCCTCTGTCCTCATTTATCCTTCTGGAATGTTCAGAAAGATCCTGGTGTACTGTATTTCCTCCCACTGTACTATACATACAGTACTCATACTCATATCCTACATACAGCAGACATGCAGGAGGAGGACTTGATGATTGTGCTGACATGTGATTGCTTTCTTTTTTTATGGATGCACATTTTTGAAGAAAGTATTGATTCCAGTGAAACCCTAGCCTTACCCTAACCTAGCTTCTTCTTCATCATGTTCATGTGAAGATCATTTTCTTAAATTGTTTATTTGCACCTCAGTCATAACTCAGAATATTAAGACACACAGATGATACAATGCGTATCTTGTTAGATTAAGCACAATTTACACTTTTCGGGATATATTCAGTAAATGCCTCTGATGGCCAGATCACGGGTGGATGTTCATGAAGCTGCTTTGAATTTGAAAGATGCTACTCATAACTGCAGATTATCATATTTGTTAGTTTTGTAACAATAATCCAGTGATGAGTCAGTGCTGTCAATCTGCCAGTATGTGAATAAATATGAGCTAAATATAGACTCAGGTGTAACCCACACGCTCTTTTGCACATTACCTTCTACCTTTATTAAGCAAAGCATTGTAGAAACCGTAATTACAAAATTGGCACTAGATTATCCAACTGTACAGCATATAATTTGCCTCTTTGTATGTATGTATGTATGTCCTTTGCATATCATGAGAACCATTTGTCCCATCTACTTCATACCTGGCAGGTGTATTACTGGGGATGCAAATAAGTGAAATTTGGTGTGATTTGAACAGTCCAGTATAAGTTTCAGTGTCTGTAGACTTGGAATGAACAAGCAATCACTAAGCATCTCTTCTGTGCAGCAGTGGGGTAGGACCTCTGCATACTGAAGCACAGATAACCATCAAAACACTCAACACATGATTTACTGTACATAGAGGCACTCTTAGTTTCTGTGGTATTTTCCTCCTCCACTTTTGTCCCTTTCATTCATTCATTACATCCAACTAATGCAACAGTAAACACAAAGAACAACAGGGCACATCTGGGCCTTTTATATATGTGTGAATGCTGTGTTTCAAGTATGTCAGCTGAGGAGAGAGGGAGCAGTGGAAAGCTTGATCTGACACAGAAAGCCTGTGAATGAGATTAATGACTGACCAGCAGGCTGCAGCGTATTCACGTCACCATCTGGTGTCAAATCAGCTGGAGAAAAGTTTCTTCACTTGGCGTAGATGGAGCAAAACACTGCTTTTAATCAAGAATTAACAGACTCTTAAACTACTTCCCATGAACAGTTCAAAACCAGCACGTCTCATATAAACACACATTTTTTGAGCATACAAATGATCCAAACTGAAGCTACAGAAAGTAAAAGATCTAAAAGCCTTACATGATAGATCCATAGATGGTAGATATACTGTAGATATGTCTATTTTTGGATGCACTATAGCCTTCATTAATCTTGATGTGAGAAAAGATTTGCCACAGTACAGTGCTTAAACTCTGTGTATAATGAATATGAATGTATACTTATTCATACTTCACATCAGCTGTATTCCTTTCTCTGTGTGTTGAAACAGTAACAGGCCCATTCTGAACAGGCATGTTTTGAATGGATGCTGCACTCTAGTCCCCAATGAAGAGCAAAGCGTAAAAGTAGGAAAGGCAAAATCAACATGTTTCTTATTTCCCCTGGAACATTGTAAA
This sequence comes from Rastrelliger brachysoma, assembly GCA_024605115.1. Classification (NCBI taxonomy): domain Eukaryota; kingdom Metazoa; phylum Chordata; class Actinopteri; order Scombriformes; family Scombridae; genus Rastrelliger; species Rastrelliger brachysoma. Next base: position 13,056 of record JANJYP010146910.1, read on the forward strand.
AACAAAAAACAAAAAGCAAAACCTGAACATTAATTTGGGGTTTGACTTGTTCACTGCTGCATTTATGTTGTCTTGTTGATGACATATGAAAAACGGCAACATCTATTTCCAGTAACAGTTTTGCGGTTACTAAGCATGTTGCTTGGTGGACATTTTTAACAGTTTTTTTTATGTAAGAAAATTGTCCTGGTGAAACTGCCATTGAGGTCAGACCTCTTCTGGAAAGGCACATTGCTGCTGAATTGTTTAAAACTTTGGAACAGGAATTGGAAATTCCCTTCTCATCCATTGTATCGGTGCAGGGGTAGAGGTTTAAGTCACAGCAATCTCAAAACTTAAGCAAATAAAACCAAAACTATCTGCGTGAGTCAATACCACAAGACATATGTGGCCCAAAATCTTTATTGAATTTGATTAAAGTGAACAGACCCTGTCAGCCTGTTTAGAACAGCAAATCCAGTTAATATAAAGGTTTTAACAATATGGCTGGAGGTTAGAGCTATATCACGTTGGAGTAAAAACGATTTATCTTAAATTTGAAAATGTCTTGTATAAATATGATATAAAAATGTCATGTTGTATGACTTTCAAATAAATACAGATCATTAAAGTTTAGTTTGGCAACGATTTAGCACTGTATACTTTCTCTGCTTTGTTCTATACAGTCATAACACTGCATATGTTTTATATTTAAAGTCTACACGCTATCACAAGTTACTGGTTGGCACAAATAATAAGAATATGGAGACTGACACCAATTCAGATCTTGGGTGTTGCAGAGTAGGTGTTCTGTTAAACTGAAACACATTTTTTGTCAAGGAATAAGACTTGTAAACACAACTCTGGGTAAACATTAAAAATGTTTTCCTTATAGGTTGCATAAATCATGACAGAAAGCTGTTTTTCTGGATTGTTGAAATGTTAATTGAATCAAAATGTTTATTTTTATGATGCCAGAAAACACACATGATCCACTATTTAATGCCTGAGAGTTATTTCACCAATATTTACATGTTTAAGTTCCTAATCATATCAGATGCAGTTTTACGAGATGAAATGTGCTCTGGGGACTTGATTTAATTGTATCCATAAGCAAAGCAGGGTTTCAAAATGATTTCAAATGTGGTCACTATAAACATTTGCGGTCACACCCACATGAGAAAGCCCCAGAGCAGCAAGTAAATCATCAGTCACCACATATTTCCAGTCAGTCTGAGATCCTCTGTCTCTGCTTCTCCTTCTTGCTCTCTCGCTCCACCTGAGAAATCACGATCCTGTCTCTGTCTCCTCTCTTTCTGACAGTAAATTAAATATTACAGTAAAAGTCTGAATTACACTGTAGGCGTGTACTTGTAAAATGAAACATTTCAACAGGGAAATGCTAAAGCAAAACCACATATTTTCAATGGAATTAATGAAAGCAACATAAATCTATAGTGAGTTCTTGTCATAATTCAACTTTGCTGAACTTTGACTTTCACATTTTGTTCCACAGATCAGTGATGACCTTTTAAGGAAGTGTTGGAAAGTCCAGAATGTATGAGCTGTATTGCACTATATAATAAAACCTGCTGTGGTGGCGTAGAAATTGCCATGTAGATTAAATTTTATTTTGAGTTCATTTGATGGGAAAAGGCTCATTGATGACTGACTCAGTATCTTTTAAGTATTGACCGAAATAAATCGATTGTAGTACGAAAACATCTCCAATCAAACAATACCTGTAACTGATCTATTTTGCACCCAGAGATAGAAATTATGACTACTTGTACACTTTTATCTATTAAAATGATTCTGATTGATTTCCTGCAGTCACTGCTAGTTTCTGGAGAACAATCCAAATAGTTTTTCTACACACAGGAGGAATTTACCAGAAATGATTGTGCATATAATCCATCCTTACTGTTTGTGGTTTTATCTTACTGATATCAGTCTATGTTTACTGTTCACTCTCCTCGCACCATGTCACAGCTGTACTGAGTAGCTAATGCAAACATTTATGACTGCTCTTGCCTACAAGAATTCAAGCGTTGAAAACTGGGTGGCCTCCATTACACATCTAAAATGCTTCTACAAAACAACATTTTCTATATCGGTTTTCAAATGTTGTGTAGACAGTATCACCATAATTGACTGTGAAGTTTACTGGTCCTGTGATTAACGATGCCTTCAGCTTGTTTTTTTTTTTGTGCTGTTTTTCTGTTTTCTTTTGATCGCTTCCTGAGTTGGAACATATTCTATGTAACTGGTGGTCATTAATTCAATGCAATAATTCATTTTAAGTACTGCCTATCTTCTCAACTGTGATTTGTGGATTTTTGGATTCTTCAACCTAAAGTGCTTCATACCTACTCTACTATAGAGCTGCACTAACACTGACACTCTAGTGATAAGGGTTTTTCTGGAGCTCCCCTCATGTTTGCTGTAAAGTTCTAAACCATTTTACTGTTAGTGTAGAGATTGCCATCGCTTCCATTCTACCCATATGACACAGCTACTTTAATTATCATGTCCTACGCCACCACACAGCTACCTAATTAAACCCGTCATGGGCTTTTTAACCCTACATCCATAGAGGCTTGCACCGTGGTTTCAATTTGGACTACAAAGCAAAACAAACTACCAGATGAGATGTGAAATATGGAGTTGATCACAGTGTACATCAGAGTTTACAGGGACTATCATCCTCAGCTCTTTTTCCTGCCATCATGGAACTAACTAAATACACAATCACTCACCGAGACCACATATTGGGCAAGGGGCTTGATTTCATGTGCCTTTCTGAAACCTGGCATAAACCGAGGGAATACTCTGTACTTAATGAGGCCTATCCTACTAGCTATATTTACATGGAAAAAGCCCACAGCTCTGGCCATGGTGGTGGTTTAGCAATCATACACCAGCCTCAACTGAAACTGTCTCCCCTGCCAATTCTTCTATTGAATGCCCAAAAATGTAAACCTTCATGCTCAAGGACAGTGCTTCTCATCTGCCAGCACCCCTCCCCCCCTTCGAAACCAACCCAATCATTCATCCATGATAAAAGATACAAGATGTCCTCATCTCACAGTGATCTCCATCAACTAAAATGTCACTGTTGGTGATGTGAGTATACACTATATATGAGTATCTACAACGCCTGCTCTCATTTAGCAGTTGAATTTGTGAGTCTGATTGAGCATGTTGGCACACATTTGACATGGTCAACACTGACTCAATAACCAATAGGTTGTAGCAGTCAATGGCTGCACAGCTGTGGTGCCATTCAGAATGCGTCTGACAATTTCAAGCTTTATACACAATCATAATCCTGCAGCAGGGATGGCAACAGTATCGACCCCTAAAGTACTATTGTAACGCAAGCACAATACACAAGACAGCAAATTACAGGTTCCCACACAGAGTATTTACAGATAGTGACAATAGAATACACACACAGCAACCCAAAAATCAAGCAGTGCTCTTTTTTCCCCCACCAGTCAATTTGTCTGTCCAAAACAGTCGATATATTATAATGTCTGGCAGCAGAGTTAGAATAATGACAGACCAACCAATGATGGACTTGTACTATGTATTGCCAGGGATAGGCAGAATATGGGTAGGCAATGGACAGATGGACTTTTTCATTTTGTGCATACCCGCAAACCTGTGACTGCACCACTTTCTCAACTATGCCACGATTCACAAGTTAGGGGCATGAGTGCATCACGGTGCACATTTTTAAAGAAGCGGTTTGCCACAAGGTCTATGACCTGGGTGTGTATGACCAGCGGGTGGTCTCAATGGATTTGACATCCCTGTCACCCCTTACTAAATCTAAGTATCAGATACCTTTTAAGAACTGCATGAAGATGGACCTCCAGCACATCACATGCCCAGCTTCTACATCAGTGGATGAACTCGTGCCACTCTACAATAAATCCTTGAGCAGTGTCATTGATCTTCATGCCTCTGTCAAGACGTGTTAGGTCAATTTATGATGTTCTGCTCCCTGGAACGCTCATGACCTGTGGGAAATAAAAATCCAGCTGCATGGATCCTGCTGCAATGCCTGGGATGCTCTGATCCCTCTCTCCATACACTGGCATTCCATGAACATTTTAGTTATAGTCCCTTAATGGTGCTCAGTCACAGTTCTACTTCAATTTAATTAATAACAATACTGACAACCCTAAGGATCATTTTCCATCATAAATCATCTTCTGAAGCCAACATCATCTCTCCCAATTAAGGCTACAGAAGAGAGCTGTAAGAGCGTTCAATAGGACTGAGTATACGTCACTGAGAATGTGCACATCTAGATCATCTCCTTGGTGTGACGTATAATATCTTTCCACTGCTATGCTGATGACACCCTATTGTTCATTCAAATATAAAACTCAAGTCTTTCTGCAGCCATGCTCTCAGCATCTGTCTTAAGCAGATATACGACTGGATGACCACATATTTCCTCCAATTAAACAGAAGAATTACTGACCCACTCTTCCCTGGCGCTCCATACTCAGTTCAGTCATCCCCTATACCTCATGTCACCTTTGGCTGCCAGGACGCCCGTCATCCTTCCTTGACTTTTGGTGACCATATAAGAAATGTCTTTCTACCATCTTAAAAACATCTCCCCCTCCCTAACTCTGTCAGATGTAGAGAAACATGTCCATGCTTTTATCTCTTCAAAATTGGACTACTACATTATTTTCTTTACAAGTATCCCTGGTAGGAGTATCCTGCTTCAGTACGTTCAGAACAGTGCTGCCAGGGTCCTGACTAGAGAACATGTAACACCAATTCTGTTTTCATTGCTCTGGCTCCCTGTCGTCTTCAGGATTGAATAGAAAGACCTGTTACTCCCATACAAATCCATCAACGAACAAGCGCCTCCCTACCTGCAGGATCTAATCAGACCACAAACCTCCACCCGCACCCTCACATCTGTCAGCAGCTTGCTGAGCTACACACCGTGGGAGATCCAGCCTTCTACTCTGCTGCATTGTGCTTATGGAGCAGCCTTCCTAACCATCTGAGGGCAGCACAGACACTACACTACAGAAATGTTTATGCATTATTATTGATGGAACAGGAAGGAACAGCCACACCATTAATGAGGACATCTAATTCATTAGCAGCTAAGCAACTCAGTTGACTGCGTACTGTACTAGAGCTCAACCGAGTTCAACTGATATTAGCTTATGACAGATTTATCAATATAGATGTTTGTGCTATCAAATATGTTCAGATTATTATTTAAGGACATATAGGCCACATTTTATTTATATATTTATACACACATATATAATCATAATCATTTTTCCTAATTTAAGTTTAATATATACATCAGCCACTTCCAGTAAAGTTTACTGGTTCATTGTGCTGATGTCATTTATGAAAATAGTTTATTCTTAAACTGGAAAATATCATACCACCTTTACCTTTACCTTTTTTTTTTTTTTACAAGTGTTGTGTTAACCATATCTGAAAATATCAGCTTTTTCCATTCCTGATACCGGCATCAACCCTGAAAATCCAGTGTCAGTCAGGCCCTGTTTTGTGCTGCTGTTGTGTGCAACTGCTCAACCCTGCAAAACATGAAGTCAGTCTGAATTATTGTTGGCTGACTTCTTTATCTAAACAATGTGAGTTTGTTTGGTTTTACTGTAAACAGATACTGTTTAATATTGTTAACCCCAGAAACCTGGGACCACTGCATTAAACCATTCTGTTATTACCACAGCAACTGTGGGTGTTGCCAAATCAACCAGGACTAAAAGCAGGTATCATGGTGGGTTATCGTCAGTGTTGGTTAAGAGTATAATAGTGTTACTAACGGCATTATTTTTTTCGGTAACAAGTAATCTAATTACTATTTCCGCTGTCACAACGCTGTTACCGTTACCGATAATTAAACGGGGCACGTTACAAACTAAAGCTCACTGAAGCTGTCGTCACTTGTCTCTCAGTCACAGGAGCTGCAGCTATTTTTCTTTGATGAGGGAGAAGGGAGGTATGAGACAACCGCATAAGTGATGATGATTGGCTAAGGTAGAGTTAGCTTTCATGGTAAGCCAATCAGAGGCAGTGTTCAGCTTACATACAAACCACATGCGCACACAGTCTCACACACTCAAACTAGCAGAGGTAAGCTGCAGCGATGTGAGTTGGCGTTTTCAAAGTGGAAGTACAGACACTACTTTAATCTGCTTGAGATAAAAGGCAAGAGCGTACTTGTGAAATGTACATAATGTCCCGGAGGTAAGCGTTTGGATATGTCCGTTGTAAGCAACTAATCTAACGAAGCATCTCTCAAAGGCACATGCAAATTAGTGGCCAAAACACTGTTGTTACACTGTTAATGATGATGGCACCCCCAAGCAAAATATTTCAAGTTTAAAAAAAAAAAAAAAAAAAAGCAAAGAAAAAGTAACACAATAGTTACTTTCCTTGGTAATTAGTTACTTTTATAGTGGAGTAATTCAGTTACTAACTTATTGTGAATGGGCAGTGTTAGGATGTTATTGGCAAGCTTGGCTAGCCACAGTTGCTCTCTTAACTTGATGTAAAGAGGTCAGTATGTCACTGGTATTTTGCAAGGACAATCACACAATTAATTTCACTGTGTCACTTTCTAGTTTCATTTAGGCCTCTGTGTGCACATGTCCACTCTTCCATTTGGTTAAAATTTTATAAAAATGTTGGGCTACCTTAAACCATGGTGGAAGGACAGCTGGGTAGTGATTTGCATAGGTATTTCTTTTTTCTTTTTCCACATGCTGCAGTTCAGCTGTCTACAAATGCAAATGCTGTAGGAGTCTTAACATGACTGACACATGTTAGATGAAAACCTTAACAAGTGAGGGAAGGAAGAACAGCATGCTTGTAGCACATCCTGCCTTCTGGCAAAAGTTGCATAATGCAATGTTACTTTAAAAACTAACACAATCATTCTTCTGAAGAGCTGCTGGGACAGCTTCATTCAGTGAAAACTAGATTCATAAATGTTAACTATGTGTTTTATGTTTCCTTTTTTTTTTGCTCACATGATAAAGTTCAGACCCAGAGTGCAGCATTAGTGGTAGCCTTGAGTATGTGATGTCACATTGCATGATTTCCAATCATAGTTACATCAAGTCAAAAGCACATGAACATTAGGACATGAGTGTGGTTTGATTTATTTTTGGAGAATTTTCTCTAAATGCTTGATTTATGTCACATTCTTGTCAGTGTTTGGAAAGAAGATTTGTTCTTTCCTGGGGGCCAGAGGATGACAACAATATCTGGAGCTATTTCAAAGTTAGCAATGGAAACTCCATTACTAGTGGAGTGTAGAGGTCATGCAGTCTCTCAACAATAAAAAGAAGAGCTGTGAGTAATGTCATTTCCAGCTTGTGTTTTGTTATCCTCAAATGCATTGCCAAAATGTAACCATTCTCCTAAATATAAATTTATGGGCTGTACATAAATGTACAGGAATGAGATAGTTAAAATGTAAACATATGTCAAAGTTAGAAAAAGTTGTTCCTGAATCTGACTTCTAATATTTAGAGACATTCTTTTGGCTGACAAGTTTGAGCTTACCAAAGACCAGCCTTTTTACCTGCTTTTTACCATGGTAACTGTTTTGGCTCAGTCTAACCAGGTCCCATGAATACAGGTGCAATGACCCTCCAGACTGGAGTTTCACTGAGGTGAC
>JANJYP010146955.1:0-21178 GCA_024605115.1 Rastrelliger brachysoma
TTTTTTTTTATCATGCTTTGTCTGTGGGTATCCTCCCATGCATGTCATCACTCTGTCTTTAAACGAATCTGTATTTCTTTTGGAATAGCCTACCTGTAATTTTTGCTGCTGCTTCAGTGTGTCCCTATGGCATCTGTCTCCATGGCTGTCATCATGTCATATAAAATCCAGTCTGGGTTTTATTCTCTGCCCATCATGGCTGTGTATATAAGGAGACTGGGATTTTTTACCACCAGCTTCTGGAGCAGGGAAAACACTTTTATACTACTCTTAGGAAATTTCTAAAATATGGCTCAGCAAGATGAACTATAAATTGCGATGTCATTTTATGCCAACCATCAATGACAACTTGGATCTGCTGGCAAAAAGAGTAACACTGTTAAAACAGCAGAAAGCTAATAAAATTTAAAAGTGTTATGACTATTGATATGCATATTTATTTTACATGGAGCATTTTTATTGATTGTTGAAAAAAATGATTGCCAGTAACGCTTTTGCCAGACGCTAACAGGCCAACTTAAATCAAAATGTATGCAAACACAACTATATATTTTAATAATTCCACAAGATTAGTAGTGACTTGTTTTGAAGTCCTAAAGTACTATAAGCCAACATGACATCAACTGATTATAGTTTTACGTGATTTATGCAGTAGGAAGGAAAGTTTTGCATTCTGGAGGAAGCAACATTTCACTTTGACCGTTTGACGTTACTGCTTTGGCTCGGCGATTGGAAAATAACTGCTGTTGAGGTCTACCTAATGGACAGCTAGGCCTGTTCAATCACATGATGTCCTCCATGTGATGTATGAAGGATCGTTAGCTGGTCTGAGTTAAGCTGCAAAAAACGGATATATATATTTTTAAAACACCCTCTGCTTGACTGATCACGTAAATTAAAAAAAAAAATCATGTAACAGTCATACATATGTAAATGTCAGCAGTTTACTATGCAAGGAGGAATCAATGCAGCCAATAATTATTGATTGCCCCTTAACCGTCATGTTATGCCCTCCCCATTTAGGTGTAAACCTTTAGTGAACCACATAAAAAAAACATTTAAGACACTATACCAACCTACATATATATTCTACCTATGTATATCTTACTATGTCATTGAGTTGAGCAAGCAATACTTAAGTCACTCGTTGGCTGTTTTAAAGAGTAGACACACACTCAAATACAATGCAGACTACTATATTTGCTCTTTTTCTCAGACTTCACTCTAATATTAGACTGTATTATTTTACAACAGGAGTATAGTGCCATGACTATAACCATGCCCCACAGCTTGTCTGCATGGCCTACAGTCTAGCTCAGAGAGAAGCAGGCTCCAGTCTGGTAGTGTTTATTTTAGTGGAAGAAGGAACTCAGTTCAAGCTGTAGTCGTGAAAGTTTTGATAACATTTGGAAAAAAAAGTTGTAATATTTATATAAGAGCTTTTAAAGCAATCAAATATTTATTTCATTGTAGTTTTACACACTGTTTTAAGGTTTTTATTGTATTTATTTAACCCATTTCACCTTTGCATCTGTTTAAACTACATACAAACAACTGGAAGCAAAGGAAAATGCTTTATTCTAATTAACATAGCCTACATGGCAGTTTTGAAGCAATTATTCTTTTTATAACAGTAACCTAAATATTTCTAACAACCCCTGTGCATTATTGCTTGTACAAGTGACACAATTAACTTTTTTTTGAATGCCACGAATTTGGTAAATTAAGAGTTAAATCATATGTAGTATACTAAAGGCTAAAATTGTATTCCATATAACTATGGATTTATTGGATATATATTAATCAATAAATAATTTCCTAAATGTATGCATGTAAATAGTTTAAAAATGAGCAATCTACATCAAAGTATCAATAATAGTATTTTGTAATAGTATATAATTGTAATAAACATATGTATATTTACACACATTACATTTCTGCCTCATTTTTCTCAGAGAGAGAAAATACACAGCCTGGTGGCCATGTTGATGGAAAATCGTAAGAATGAGACGCACTGAGCTATTTATGTTGGAAGCAAAAATGTAAAAGATCATGTTGAACTTACTCAAAAATGGTCCCCGTGTTCGTCACCTGTTACAGCGCCAGGACTTCACTAATGGCCCAAAGGAAGCTCATAGTTTACCCAACAGCAACAATTAACCCTCGCCTGATAAAAAGCACTACCAGTACTTCCATTTCGGCCGGTGTGGCAGAGAGAATAAGTTGCTCCATCTTTTATAAATGCCCCACATGCTCCCAAAACACTTAATTATCGCTAGGTATGGCTGATTGACAGCAGGATAAATTGAAGTTGCTTTAGCGGGGATGACAAATACTCGCAACGAGCCGCTGCAGGAAAATATAAAAATATTTCAAACCTTTTCTCACTAATAACGCAAGTAAAGTTTCTTTTTCTCTTCTGTCAGAGAGTGACTTGATTGCTGTAGTGCTTGAAATGCTTACCTGTGTTTCTGTGTTGCTATGTCTCCCCCTCTGTCTGCGGTTTTTTGGTCTCGCCCAAACTTGGTTCAGATTTGAGTTGGTTTTCTCTGCTATGTGAGATCGCTCTATCGGTGGAGAAGGACCGTCTGTCCCCTCGCTGCCTTCGCTGTCAATGGCTTTCGGGGCGCATTTTATTTGAATGTCTGGGCCTTTTAAGTGACCAATAATGGATATTCTGTGGATATTATGGACCATACCGGTCGTAATAGCTGTTGAAGGTAAGCAAATGTATTTTTTCATCCCGAAAGCCGCATCCTCTTTGCCGGCTGTGAGTTTCAGACAAAGCGCGACAATATAACCATTACGCTCAGCTTATTTAAATGGATAACCGGAAATAAATCACTTTTCAACTCGGTTAATATGTTTTCATGTGTTTTTGCTATGATGCTTTTAAATGTGGAGTCAGTTTTAAAACAACAAGCAAGCAACGGAGAGGGGAGATGATGATGGTGGGACATAGAAACATGCTCCCGCAGCATCCCGCAGGTATTACGCGGATGCTGACCAGCGTTAATAATGTTAATAAAAAAAATTGCGGATTTTTTCCCCCACTCCCTATTTAGGAAAATCTTAATCTCGTTGGTCAATCAAGCAGCTTCTCTGTCCGTGGAGGTGTGTCACTCGTCTCAGTTGTCAAATAGTTGCTAATAAAAACGTAAAAGAGAAACTAGGACTATCCCCTAAACCTTTTATTGTGACTAAATATGCAAATGTAGCTTTACTTTGTTCATACACATACATTGTAGTTGTCTGGGCGTTATGCGGTCATTAGGACGTAAAGCTTGCGGGAATGGGCAGTAGGCTATAGGCAGCGTGGCTTAACGCACAATGAAACAGGTTGAATAGTGACAATAATCTAAAAATATATGTTTAAAATTGTCTGTCTGTGATGCTCAAAACTATTAGTATGCTAATCTTATTACTCTATTATTACACTATTCGTATCTTTTGGATCTCTTGCACTTATAGGGATTGTATTATTGTGACATTTGACCTTTAATTTTCTAAAAAAATATTTGGGCGTTATAAAACCTCTCTTCTTTTTTGTGCATTATCCATTTCAATTTTATAGTTTCACTGTGTATTTTAAATTGTAAATTGCCTGTGATTTCTGGGTGGGTGAACTTTGCCCTGTGACAGAGTAGAGGACACTTGCCAGAGTGAGGAATGGAAAGTGTCAACCCATTCATTCATTCAGGCTATTTTGAGGATTCTGTCAGAAAACAAACATGTCTTCTTCCTCTGGTCAGTTAAACTAAACCTCATAATTATAGGTGGAGTTCAGAAACTATGGTTCAAACTTAACCAGACGTATCCATGGGATAAAGCAACAACAAAACAACAAGAAAAAAAAAACAACATTTTGTCGCTTGTTTACTGTTAAAATCATCTAAACATGTGTAATAACATCTGATGTTTTTTCCAGCAAAGGTTGACGGAGCTGTCACGTCCCATGTAGGACCATGTAGACGTTGACAAGCCTCATGCATATTTATTCCGACCAGTACTTACTCCCCTTGTTTATGGTTCTGTACATATCCAAGACCCCAAAAAGCAATCTGGAAGGCCTACTTTCAATTACCCACTTACAGTTTTAACATTTGTGCCTCAGCTATAAAAATTTGAGTCATACTTTTAAAAATTTTTATTGAAGATTTGATCAATAGAAATTGCTCAAATAAAACCTAATTATTTTGAAAAATGATATTTACAGCGTAGGCTTGGCGCTAAACCTACACCCTACAAATGGGGAACAGTTTATAAACGATAGATTTCATTCAGTCGTTTTTATTTGAAAATATTAAAATATATCATCTGACTAAAAAAAAAAAAATCATATTATTGGATATTTCACAGGCATAATAAAACCAATAATATGTTTAAAACTCCATACATTATACTTTAATAATAATTTATTAATTCTGTGAATGTGCTGTATTCACGTAAAATGTATTTATTAAAAAGTATGTACTCCAATCTCATAATAAGTATATATTTCAATCTCAAATGTAAAATATTTAAAATGCATTATTTTCTTTTAGTTACTGTAATTATTAGTCACTAATTGGTATTATAATGATTATTTGTATTATGATTTTTTTCCTTGCTCCTCTTTCCAAGAGCGAGGGAACCACAGGATGTGAAAAAAAGCCAGAAATAACTGATCCATTCTTGGTTTTTTCTTTCTGTCTAAAGGGCGATTTTTATTGCGTACTATTTGTTAAAAGCAACTGCAAAGCGTAACTGTAAGATGAGAGGGTGCAGTGCCTGAAACAGCCATCGGTGCAGCTCTTCATATAGTTGTCTCAGTGTGTTGAAGTAGACAAACTGCTCGATGAACACAGGTGCTGATATTGATATTTAGTGTTACAATATAAATTCGCTGTGCATGTGGCGGTATCCTTGGACCTGTGCTGCTTCATTGTAGGACGCTTTTTGATTCGGAAACCAGCTAGTCCTGTCGCCAACCCCCCCCCCCCCCTCCATTTTACCCTGTGAATCACCCTAGCTGCTTGGCCAATGAAGTTGCAAGAATGGCTTACGTATGAGAAGTAAAGGGTTGAAAAAGAGGTCACTGCAGCTCTAATCCGAAAAAAAAAAAAACATCCCAGCATGCAACAGAAAGGACCCTCCAGTGGATCGTTTTGACATGTTTAGTGCCGGGACGCTACCATCTTCCATTGTTATTTTTCATTAATGGGAACTGGCATTGTCACATACTCTTATTATTTTTACTGTTGAGCGTTGCTTCCTAAATTTGCACTAGATAATATTGTACAATCTGGCTACATTATCGCACATACATTTTACTTGACTATTAATTAGCTGGTTTATCGCCAACATAACTGTACACTGGGGGGGGGGGGGGGGGTTACTTCATAAAAGCTTTTCTTGTGTAAGATAGTGAAGTACTCATGCAGTCACATCTCTCACATTCCTACCTACTTCCTGTCTCCTACCATACCTGATTCCCGACGTACAAACATATGAAAGGGCTATTTGTACTACAGATAATCAATGAATCACGCACTGACCATACTGAAGAGGATTAGAGGATTAGAAACCAGGGGCCAAATTTCAAAGGAAAAAAAAAATCCCAGCTGTGTCCCACGTATCCATTTTACGAATGGTGTCACCACTAAACACACCATATGAAGCCCCAAAATACTGTAAATATGCCTTTTCATAGTCATGTTAGGATTTAAGTAGTGATCTTTTTCCTCAGCATGTTATCTCTGTTAAGACCGCTATAATATACCCTCTCTCTCTCTCTATACTGAGTTTTGCCATATGGGACAACTATAAATAGCATGTGGCCATTTTTCAAACAGCATTTAATTTATCCTGAAGAATGTGAAACAGCTCTAAATTGTTGATTAGCGTTAACGCAAGCTGCCATTGATGGCACGTCTTATTAGTTTAGTTTAGCAGCAGCAGACAGGCCTCTTTTCTGAAAATTAATGGAGGTTGAACTGTCAAGGAAATTAGCCTAGCTATGTCAAACATGTCTATGAAAACATACTGTGGATTTATCCCTTCATTAGTTTTACCCATTCATTGTCATCAGGGCCTAGTTGACAGCCATACTAACAAAGCGGCTCTTCTAATTCTGTTGAGTGGAAATTCTCAAATTCATCCTCCGCTGGCTATAAAATTGTTAGTAGCCTGTATTGTTAAAGGGGATAAAAATTTACTAGGCAGATCATTTGGCTTTTCCGATTGCCTGCCGCTTTTTTTCTGATGTGGTATTACAGTTTGTAGTTTGCAAACGTTCTCTGGTGGGATTATTGTTGCTACGATGCAATAACAGCCTCCTCCAGACTCGTATGTGACTTGTTGTCGGGGTCAACATGATGATAGATCGCTTTGATGTAGCTTTTTTTTTTTTTGTCTCCTTTTCTTTTGGAAGGAAATATAATGGGACGAGAAACCGCAGTAGACGATGGTGAAGTGGGGTAGAATGAGATCACAGCATGAAGTTTGAAAAAAAAAAAAAGTCTTGCAGATTTGATTGCATTTCAATATGTACTGCATTACTTCAGCGCTCTGTTGAGCTCTGGAGGCCACTCAGTTGAAAAGTTTGCAAACACTAGCCAAGCTGACTATTTAAATATTATTTCATTTTCTGTGTGGGTTTAATTTTCTAAATTACATATGTTTGTATTTTGGCGTAACCCTCTCAGCACTACTTCCTCTACACAATGTAAGGCACCCTGGCAGTTCAAGGCACAGTATGATTGTTAATGTTTTGAAAATCCTGCCAAGCTTGGTAAAGATGCTTTCATATGTAAATCCGGTCGTTGTTTTTTAACTGGAATTGTTTTGTACGGAATAAGACGTGTGAGTGTAACATGGAAGCATTATGTTTTGCGGAAGAGTAACAAAAGACAGACGGAGGCGTACTCTGAAATGGGATTAGATAAAGGTAAAATGAGCGACCGTATACAATCCAGTGTTTTCTCAGTCCACCCAATGAGCAGATGCAGGGAGCTGGTTTGCACGCCAACCGCCACAGTAGGCTTTCACAAAGAATCTGTCTCTATTCAAGCCCTAATCCATGCTGCTGAGGGCCCAGGCATTGTCACTTTGCATGCAAAATTTCAATTAGTGCTGGTACCAGTTGTTTCACTTGAAGAGGGGTGGGGAGGTGGAGGGGGGGTGTCACATTTCAGAGACATCTATGGCTACCTTTAGGGTGAGATTAAGGCAGGAGTATCACAGTTTTAAGAAAATGTAACACTCTGTGCATTGCGTGTTTGCAAGTTCTCGTAACGGCCACTGTGTGTATTGGAATGAGATCTTGGTTTTGAAAAATACTGTAATACACATAGAAAGTTTATTATTTCACAGTTAAGCGGGAAAATATAAAGGCAGATGTTAGGGTTGGGTGATTGGACGGATATATCCTCAATTGGATTGGCTGAGTCCATTGCCAGTTTTTTGGGGCAATTTTCCTGAGCAATTTTAACTAATTTACTATAATCTTATAAAAGTAGCTCATTTTAAGTGATAGCTCAGTGCGTAGGGAGTATACAGTCGACAGTAGAGAGAAAGAGAGAGAGAGAGGGAGAGAGAGAGAGAGAGAGAGAGAGAGAGAGAGAGAGAGAGAGAGAGAGAGNTGTTGAGGCCGGTTACCAGAGCAGAGTATGAAGTTAGCAGTAGGCTATAGCTGTGTATAATGTAGCAGGATATTTGTCAATGAATGAATGCACAAGACTCAAGCCAAATTCACGTGTCTTGTCGCTCGCCATCTGCTCATTAAAGTGAAAAGGGGGTTAGCCTCGAAACTTAGCGGCGCTGGGGAAGCCGAACTTTGCCCAGACTCACTAAAAAGTGGCCCAGCTATTCCCATTCTTGTGACAATGGCAGAGCATGGATAAATGCCTGTCTGCTTAGTATCTCTTTTCTCAAGTTTATCTTTTTTCCCTCCACGCGCGCTGCACACTCGCTGGCATGACTATAACGTCAAACGCCGGTCGTTGGGCTGACAGTGGCCTGGTAGGAAAATTTTGACATATCACCTAACCCCGGCAGATGTTTCCCTTTAGACTACTTTGTCGAACGCTTTAAACAGAGGATTTGAATGCTGTAGGTTTCTCTTCAGCAGCAAGAATAGTTGCGTATTTTGCTCCTGGCTGTAGCTTTTTCAACCAATTTAACTTTAAGGATTCAGTTCAAGACATGATAGAGTGTTTGATGCTGTTTCCATGCTTTCAGCTGTTTGACTCTGACTGCTGCGGTTTGCCGTCAAGAGCCAACCCTTCATTCTGACTTACTTTTAACCGTTCCAATCCACACATATTTGCCCTCTGGAGTTGATGCTAAAATGACATTTTAACTTGTGGAAAGTATTGAAGTTTGAAGAAATCCAATATTAGATTGAAAACAGTATTAAAGCAGCACTGGTCTGTGTTCAGGATGGCACTTGTTTTATTTGGAGTTGGAAAGGCTTTTGACGAGCATAAGTAGGAAATCAATAAGCAGGCATTTGGGAATTTAAGAGTTTAATGTTAGTTTTACAGATTACTAAAACAGAGCAATGACACGCAAAGCAATACTGAATTGTTAACTGGTTTTTTTTAATGCATCACTTCTATGCAAATCTGTGAGTGTGTGTTTCATGCCAAAACATGCAAGCTAATACATTATTCTGATGTTTTTACAGGATTGCAATGCACATTGAAAACTGAAAACCTACACATCATTATACTATTCACCACATGACGTTGGTTCTACCACAGATCTATTATGCTCAGAGTGCATATTGTATTTGTGTCAAGTTTACTTCTATGTTTTTTTTTTTCCATGAGTGTGCTACGGAGTAAAACAAGAGGGAATGAGTTGGGATCAGTTTACCAGAGTTCCGAATTTAACTACCACACTGGGTAGTACTACATTGCATATTTAAAAACATAATATAACACACTGAATGAAAACTTCAGTAGCTAAAAGTTCAGTTGCACAACCTTCACAGACTGTGCTCAGTGGCTTGAAACTGAATATTTGTGCAGAAGACTTTTCAGTGTGGTTAGCATACTCAGCAATAAATCTTGTTGTTTTTACATTCTGTATCACAAAAATCATTTAATTTATTGTAGTCCTGCTGTGTTTACAGTGACCTTTGCCCGCTCCTGCAGTTCTTATTTCCTTAAAAAAAGAACAGGTGTTAAATGTTCTGTCTCTTTTGGTCTATAATCAGGCCCGTTGTGTTTGCAGAATCCAGCTGCTGAGATACGGCCGTGTCTTGATACTATCACAAAGTAAAAATATTTTTAAGTCAACAGGTGTTTCGAATCTTTCAATATGCTACATTATATTGCCAGCGCATGACTATCAACTGAAAACTGTGGGTTCATTTAAAAAGTAAATGTAATGTATTCTCATATCGGTGCATTTTAGCAGTTTCAAAGGTGACTTTCAAAGCTTTAAATTACAGAGGAAAAAAAAATGAAATAAATAAATAAATCTACAGCAGGGAGTTCAGCTATTACAAGTCCTGATTTCTTGTTTCCTGATTCTTATCGCACACAACCCTAATTTGTTAAACACTCGCACAGTTTTGATTTAAAGGTAACTTCCCCTTAAAATGAACATTAATCATACATAACATTTGTACAGAATTAGGAGATTTGGAAGCTGTAGGTAATTAAATCTTCCACAGGATATTGTTACGGATGGTTAAGGACAATGAGGAAATCTGTCACAAGAACGCACATGTTTCTCTCAACAATGGAAATTTTTCTACCATTTATTTATTTATTTCAGGATCACTGATTCAAATGTAACGTCACATCAAGAACTATTGAATGAAACCCTTTCACACACAACTTAACAGTACTGTAAATTGCAAAGTATGCTCTATTTATAACTGAGTTGTTTTTAGCACTAGAGGTACTGTGTGCTATGAATAGTGAAAAGATGCTTTCTGTACAAACATGTACAAACATGGTGAAGATTAGATGAATAGTGTTTTTCTTACAGTCCTTTAAGGATAGGTGTGGTGTTCGATTTGAAAGGGTTATAATTGTTTCAGTATGTTGTTGAGAAACCAAGTGGTCAAAACTGAGTATGACTGTAACTCTTATAATCTCGTTATATTGCGTAATGTAGTCCTCTTAATCCTAACAATTTCATTACAGAAAACTTCCATGATCTCTGCATCAAGTCACTATAACAGAAAAACAGATGCAACCTGAAATTGTAAGAAACACATTTGCATTTAACTATATTTAAATATCAAAATATATACTGGTAATATTTATTATAAAAAGCAAAATTAAAGCATTTTCTTTAAGGGCTACAACAAACTTTATTCCCCCATGCTTGGAGACAGATGCTATTATTCAGGGTGTTTAACTTTGCAATTAAATCAGACTTGTGGGCCGACTTCAACCCTATGGGATAAAGTTTGCATGTTTCTTGCTGACTAGTAGACTCAGCTCAAATAAATAGTTACAGAAGAAACTTGCTTTACCTCTACATAACCTCGCTGATATTTCACAAAGGAATCTAGATCAAGGATGTTCTTCTATACTGCTGTCTTAATTAGCACATGTTAATTGGCAATGCGCAGTCTCTTGGTAAGTCATATTTATTAGGGAGAGCCTGATTCATCCTAATCCGCCGGGAATGGAAATCATTCGGGGACAGTGAAAATATATTTCCAGACATTATTCATAACAGGAAATGTATAAGCACTCACAATCAAAATGGCCCCTGCGATATCTAGACCTAATTTGCGGTCTGGATTCTTGGTGCAGTCCATTTAATTTGACACAAGTCTCAATCATTATATGGAACCAGTGTATTTTTTATGTGTATGTAAGTTAAGGCTGGGCAACGTGGCCTATAATGTGGCCTATTACATACTATACTATTCTATAGTATAATATATTGTAATAAAGCTAAATAAAGTACAGTTACAATAAAGCTCAATGAAGCAAAGGTAATAAACCTAAATTAAGTACTGTTTACTATTAAGTACTAGTTATAATAAAGTTAAGTAGCTACTGTTACAGTAAAGCTATTAAAGCTAAACACAGTACAGTTACAATAAAGTTAAAGTAGATACTCTGACAAAGTTAAATAAAGTACTGTTACAATAACGGTGAAGTAGATTGTGTTACAGTAAAGGTAAATTAAGTCATAATGAAGTGACTGGTGCTTTTGTATACAGTCATTGGCCACGTAGAAATAAAAGCAGCTGTGATACATTGATATATATATATATATCTATATATATATATTTCATATTTTGGTCCCCCCTAATGTTCTTCTTTTTATTCAGGCGGTGGAAGTGGTGTTCACATGTTTGAAAATGATAACTGATTTTTCTCAAAGAGTGGAGATGAACTGACCGATGTGACCTTCTGTTCCTCTCACATCTCTCATGTGAACATTGAGTCGTACGCATTAACAATATGGCACTTATAATAGCTAAGGCGCAAGGAAGGGAAGAGAGAGAGGGAGTAAGAGAGAGAGAGTCGGAGACAGAAGGAGGAAGGCGGAGGGAGAGTGTACCCTGAGAGAGGTCAGACCTCGTTTCAGAGACCCCCATCCACACACACCCCAGGTACTGTGACACTGCCTTTATGAGCAAGCCCGCAGAACACAAACCCACCGGATTAGTGTCTGGCTCTCAATGTCCCCGGGAGCAGAGCCCATCGGCCGAGACAAAGCAGGGCTGATTGCGTTGTCATCTGCATCACAAAGGGTAGCCTTTTTTTTTTTTTTTACCTGAACCGCTGCCTGCGCGCCGTGCCGCACCACACTGCACATCACATCTATCAGCGACTCTGGACCCACGTGACATCTGCCTTTTGTTTTTTGTCCGTCTCTGTCCACCCCCTCTTTCATTCTTTCTCTGTGGCCCACGCCGTCTGTCCACCATGGCCCATATCAACAGCAGGACCCCCACTCCTATCTCCCCCTTTCTTTCTTTCTTAGCTGAAACTAGCTTCCTCACCAACACTGACCATTTTCATCTTTTGCCAGTCGTTACGTGCATCATCTCTCGCCACAAAGACCCCTCTTAACATATGCGTTGTCTTTACTCTTTTACCCTCCTGGCTCTCGCTGGCTAGCTGTGTCTCTGTGCAGAACAACATGCAGACACATCAGACAAAAAGCTGAGTCTCCTGCTGTCAGACACTAACAGGTCTATCGGTCTCACTCGGACGGAAAGAACACCCCAGCTGAGGTGCTGCCAGTAAGCAGACATGTTTTATCTGATTAGTGCACAGTGCAGGCAAGCTCTGCTCCTCTATAACTGATGAGTGTTTTCTTGTGTTGGTGACCCAGCCAGATCCAGCAGCCATAACAGAGATAGATCAAGCTTCACTCCTCGGATTATCTTCTTATGCTTATGTACATATGAGTTTACCATAAGCCTTAGGGGCTTTTATATGCTTTGCGCTACTTAATCATCAACATCATCATCAAAGAAATTACTTTTTAATAAGGCCTTTCGTCTTCTTTTCATATTTTATAACCTGAACTTTCATTTTTCAGGAGGGAAAACAAAGACGTTAGAGCTATCTGAGCCACGATAACTGAAACTGAAAGAGTGAAATGCTTTATTCTCCCATTTAAGATGCTTTATGAATAAATTCAGTAGATTAAACAGGGTGTGACATTTCAAGAGCAGAGGGAGGCACAGAGAGGGAGAGAATGACTTTTAGTGTCCTAAAGTGTGATAGTTGGTTTCTATTCACAAGTAATTGCATTAGCTTAGAGAATAGGGAATTAACACAAGGCAATTAACTGATTTGGCCTTTGGCTGTGACTTGTCTGGTTTTAGAAAGCTGGAACTCATCCTGTTTTTCATAGATTAATTTGGAAATCACTTTCAATCAGTTGCAGAACCTTGTAAACCACACAACAGGAGACCCTACAACTTAATGTAGGTTACTTCAGTGTAAGTAAGTGAGTAAATGTATCATACATGGCTTCATACTGCAAGACAAAAACTTAAGATTTAGACTGTAGTTGTAAATTTAACAGAAAAATAATATTTTCTAAAAGATGAAAAAAATACCAAAATGAAATGTTAAGAGGTGAGGAATCTCAGAGGCAGGGGTCGTCACAGAAGGGTAAACACACTTCTTACTGCTTAATCAGTTGTATGTCCAATTACCAAGGGCTGCTAGACCATGTTAGCTAATTGTCGACAGCAAGGGTGTAATTTTCTCTTCAACTTTGGGGGAGAGATCTTCTGACACGACAATTATATTGTACAACATTACATTCTGGCCTGAGCAGCATATTGAGAAAGGGGCATGTTGTCTGTGATGTTGATGTATGTACACAGAGAGTTTTTGTTTTCATTAACCAGGCTTTCTATTTTCTGTTTTATAAACAGATAAAGAAAGTTTATCTAGTAGTTCTTTAAAAACATTGAAACATGCACACACAGCACATAACATGCTCATGATGATGTTTGCAATGTAATGAAGTTAGTGTGAGTAATTCAAGTTAAAGGTAACGTAATAACTAAAGGTATGTCAATTTAAATTTTAGTTTAAGGCATTACAACTTGTTTTAGGACTATTAATCTAGTCACTGCAGTCAAATGAAAAAAAAAATGTTGTTTCCATACTGTTGGTGGTCAGAAAAAAACCTCCCAACCACCCTCCCCCAAAAAGAAAATCTTCCTTGACAGTTTTCTATAACTTTTTGAAAACCGTCAACTCGACATTCACACCCACTTCACGCCATGATTAACCAGCTGTGCAGAGGTGTGAAAAGAGCCATGGTTTGAGCCTCTCTCTCTCGAGCTCTCTTTTTTTTCATTCTCTACACAACTATCTATCTGTCAGCGCTCATGCGTACAACCTAGTGCAACACTATGAAACCTTCCAGGAGAGACAGTCTGAATATGTGCACTAGTATCCTTATTTTTAAATACAAATACAGCTTTCTTTATCATATCTGCAGATCGTTACCTTTGCTTGATAAGACTTAATTGAGGTTGACAGATCATTCACACAAGATAAGTGGAGATGATGTCTCCACTTAAAGATACACATACAATCAGCGGAAATACAGCATCACATTATAGCTCTCAAGGGTTGGTAAGTATAACAAATGGTGAACATTACAGTGTGAGTTATTTATTTTATTTCAAACAGAGGCATCATATAGATTGACACAAGGCGGGATTTAGTGTTTCATTTTATTTTTTTCCTTCTCTGACCTCATAGCACTCTCATCAGTCTACCTCAGCTCACGACTCCAAAATCAATAACATGGACTCAGCAAAGATTAAACCCTCCTATGATTGTGTTTATGGAGCCCTATCAATTGACACCTCCTTGCAGTTGTTTCATATTCAGCAAAGCCCATGATAAATACCCCCATTTGGGCTGAGAAAGCTTACCTGAATTTACATAATCACTCGTCTGTAAGTGGATCTTGTTCAGGGAGCAATCAGCAGCATCTGCCACACTCACACTCACAAAAAGAGCTCCTTTTAATGCAATAACATCTCGTCCCCCGTCTTGTTCAAACTAACAATTCATTGTTGTTTTACTCTTAATTTCAAACCTGCTAAAGAATTCCAACAGGAAATAGTATCTCTAAAACACATGCCCACGATTGTAGAGCTGCCAAAGAAAGAGAGATACACGTCTTTTGGGGTCAATAAAACAATGTCTGGAATCACCATACAGCCATGAGGTAACGTGGCTTACTAAACAGGAGCCAGGTACTGTATATATATGCGGAGATGGCGATATGATGACTGTTTTCCATGCCTTCCACTGGCAGGGTCTTTTTCGGGTAGAAATCACAATGGATCATTTGGGAGGGCAGCTGGAAAATCCATAGAGGATCCCTGGAGACCTGCTGTGCCTGTGAAATCAATACAGAGATCCAGCTGAGACTATTAAATGAGATGAATGTCATATGATAGGGTTAAACATGTAGAATATTATTATTCATACAGTCCAAATAGGTTTTTCATCTGCAGATAATACAAGCAGGCATGAACATCAATAAAGGCACCACAGATTGTCTTGTGTTACACACACCTACCATATATACAAGCAATCCATCATGCATCTGACCTATTGTTAGCCTTAAGAGAGAGAGAGAAAGGCGGACTGGGCATATGAGAAAGTTAAATAAATTGGTCTGCGGTTCAGTGTAGTTTTTTTTTTTTTTACCAAATAAGTATCAGCGCATAAATCCTGGATTACAGCCATAAGTTTGGTATTGGTGACTTTTCTCTTCTAGTCCATATCAGATATTCACTAATTTGGAAAGAGAATTTGTTTAAGATAAAAAAAAGGTCTATTATACTTTAAATTACTTTTCTGTTGTGTTTAAACCATGTATTAGTTAGAAATGTACTTACAGGGTTCGAAATTCTGCTCGCTTCAAAAATATTGCACAGCCTAAAGGTACCGTTTTAATGTTCCTGCTGTTTTTTAATTTATCTACACTCCTTCTGGTCAGTATATATAACACAGTAGCGACTGTACTTGACTGGTTGAAACCCTTTAAGCAGTTTACTTGCCATTTATAAAAACATAGCTTTCATAAATTCAGATATAAACAAGACTTATGTTATTTTGTGGATGTCTTCAAATACATTTGTGGCACGGGTGGTCTCAGTAGGGAAAGAACCCCCAAAATATGTACAGTTACGTGCGTACAGTGCTCACTGTGGTGCTGCCCCTACCCCCACCTGATTACACCTCTCCTGAGCACTTTTCAATCTGCTTTCCTTTTAGAAATGGTTTGACACTTTGTAGTGGTCAGGCAGGCGCAACTACATCGACATGCATGTAGCGCCTGTACGAATTTGGCAACTGCTGTCAGGAAGCCCGCCTGTTAGAGTGATTGAAAAAACATGTTTGGGATTATCCGTCTGTCCTCATCTGTGTGTGACGCTCTGGCAGGGGTGTGTGTCCGGGGGGCTGCACTGCTGCTGCTGCTGCTGTTGCTGCTGCTTTCTCTCTCCGGGTTCACCGTGGTGGTGGTGCTGAGTGATAGAAAAGGTAGAGAGTCGGACCTTGTTTTTTTCACTCTGCTGACACACAGCTTTTCACACACACACACAGACACAGACACACACACACACACACACACACACACACACACACACACACACACACACACACACACACACACACACACACACACACACACACACACACACACACACACACAAAGACTTGACCATATGACCCACACACATGCACACACATGTTCCCGCTCAACTGATTCCTACTGCCAGTTAAGAAAGACGAGCGAGATCATTTAAATCTTTGCTCCAAAAGTCCCCTGGGCTCACTGAATTTAACAGTTTCAACACTTTTTTCAAAGCCAAAGCCGATTGTTGTTTTGACTTAGCTTCATTTTGCCTCACTGAGCAAGAAATGGAAAGGCTATTTTACTATGTGACTTAACTTTTTTTTTCCTCCCCTGCCATGAGAACCAGTAAAAAAAAGCACATTACGCAAAAATATGGTTTTCCTTTGATGTCAGCGCCTACAGCAATATGCCCTATTTTTGAGAAATAGAAATGGAGTCAAATAATGGTGTTTTAGTGATTTTCTTCTTTATAGACAGATTTTTTTGGCATGAGCAAGTATTAATCTCTATTTCACAGATAGGAGCGTGCCCACTCTCTGTCTCTACTTCTCTCCCTGTGTGTCTCTCACACACACCCACACGATTTGAAGCTCAACACCTGCAGGGTTGGGCCGTCAGGGTTTACTTTTTCTTTTTCTTTTTTTTTTGAATTATGGCATTAACATGGAAACCAGAGGCCTGAAGCTGGATTAGCCGCAAGGAGGTGTGAACATAAGTCAGGGTCAGAGCAAAGATGGCCTTTCAACTAGCATTTTCTTGACATACTTCCACCATTGCATGTCTCATCACAGTAATGACACATTACTGTCAAACAAACTGTCACAAAGGGGAAAAGCTACTTTCATTTTCCTGTTTCCTGATTGGGGCTACATTTTTTTTTAATCTCCTGTTCTGATTCAAAATTCACACAAGTACACTCTGCTCTGATTCTTGAACACGTTATAGCCTGAAGCAGGGTTTTAAGGAGCCTTAAGTTTCCTTTCGTTGCGTAAAGCTCTCTTTAACTGTCTTGTTTGAAATGAGGTTGAAATCGTTGTTAACATAATTCCTGAGGGGTAAGTGAGCTCAGAACACCACCAAAAACTAGGCTGACATAGTTTACAACAGCAGTACAGGTTGGATATGCTTTAAGCGTTTAAAGCTTAAAAACCAGAACTTTCCATGCTTAAATCACAGCAAGGATAACAAAGCATCTCATGCCGTATTTGTGAAGTTGAAATGAGTAGACCATGCAGCATGAATGCTAAAAACATAGTCTTACTGAAGTGATGAAGCATTAACAGTGGTAAACAAGCAGGTGTGAGAGCATCTGGAACCACAATCAATGTGCTGCAGCTAACATGCAGATGGAGTTTAGCCTAAAATAATAATGACGTGATAATGACTTAGCAACTAGAGAACTTGGGATACTGATAATCACAAATTACCACCACTAGGGCCCCCGTTAGTAGGAGTCCACTTATTATCTATTAATAAATGGACGTTTCAGTATGTTGGAATGAGATCATACATCTCAGAAAGTGAAAGCACTTCATCTCCAACGTTACAAGAAAAAAAAAACACTGATTCACAAGGTTTTTGCATTTCAATTGTGGCGAGGCGGCAGGACTACCAATTCACAGCACCTAATCCTTCAGCTGACAAAGGAAGTGTGCTAAACTCACTCATGTTGGGTAGCTGGAGGGCACTTCTCAACTGCTTGCTCGTGGAGTCTCACATGCTCCCCCATTTCAAAACATCACATTTGCTGCCATCTTTACCTCTTTTGTCCCGCTCCAAGGTCTGCTCCACTAAAAAACAGCTTCTACTGCTATTCTTCCTCTGACCATCCGCCACCTGTCATCCTCATGCTAATGTGAAACATTAACAGCCTGAAAAAGCCTGAAAAGAAATACACCACTTCTTAGAAATACATTACCTGTCAGTCTGTCTTTGGATTAGGACTTCACCGGTGCCACATGATTTAAGGGCTTTTTGCTACGTTGTCAGGAAAGACATGATTGTGCCTGTAGTCATAAAGAAACATATGTGCTGTATTTTTCATTTTTTTTTGAAGGAGTCAGGCAAGCAGCACCAGATGTGTGCGGTGAATGGTGTTGAGTTTTTTTTTTCTCACTTGAGCGTGTGTTAGGCGCTGTGTACAGCTGTGCAGAGGAAGAGTTAAGTCCGTTTCACAGGGAGGAGGTGAGAACCAGAAGGTCTAATTGAAGTGGTTAATGGGCTGTCTGAAACCATCATTCTGCCCCACATACAACAACACAGAGAAGCTTTCCATTGAGTTAAAGCTGATAAAAACAGCTTTTACTTCAAGGCAAGTACAGGCCAAGACATGGGTTTCTTTTTTTTTAAAAGATGTAAACACTGTTAGATGAATGATGCCATACTTGAGTTTTTTTGCAGCATATGTGGAGCGTTTATGGAGCTCGCAGATTTGGCTAGAGCAGTCAGTCTTTGTTTGGTCTGCCTCCTCAAGAGCCTCCTCGGCACAAAACCTCTTTGTTGCTTTCCATCTCTGTTTAAGCAACTTTCAACTCAGGCTAAAAAAGTTCATTTTAACTGCCCGGCTTATCTTAAAACAGAAATGTTCCTCTTAGAAAAATTAACCCTGATAAAATTTTATTTGCTTCCAGTTGAGCCTGTAATCTAGTGGTATGATCCTGGCAAAAAAAATGCACTGATCTTTTTTCCCGATTCAATTTTTCATTGGAATTCCCCACTGAGAGAAAAACTGCATTGTAAACTTCACTGAAAAATTAATTATTTCTGTCACATAAGGGCATGTTTTCACTAAAAAGTGCTAAATTCGTACATAAATAACCTAATATTCTTTTGCTGTTTTCCCAACCCTAGCTCGCCTTCCTTAGCCCTGTCTTAACCACATCCCTCTCTACAAAGTCCAAGCCCCATTCCTCTCTGGCTGCCTGGCTGTAGTCCCGGTTCAGTCCCAACCTTCCTCCCTGTCTCTATCTCTGTTCCTCACATTGCAGCCACAGCCCAGATCCCTGCTCAACTCTCAGTTCCAACCAAAAACAAGCTTGATGGGAGGAAGGCTTTATGCACTGCTTGTACACTGAGACATTTCACAAGAAACTTGCACTGATGGCTGTTGAGCAGCTCCTACTGGAGCAGTTGAGGATCCATTTCTTGCTGAAGGGCATCTCAGTGGATATAGGGAGAAAAGCAGGCTTTGTTCTTTTAACCCAATGAGTCTGTTTTTTTTTTTTTTTTTTTTTAGCATTTTGGCTATGTCTGATTTGTTTGGGTGTAGGAGTGAGAGTGTAGGAGAGGTTTGGGGAGCTGTGGAACTGGGTGGGTGTTGTATTCAGCATCATTGACACAGTGAATTGCTCATGTGGGATGTACTCTGGAGAAGGTGCAAGGTTGTGTGAGAAGCAAAGTGTGTTTTGGTTTATAGAACAGACATCCATTATATCGAGGCTTTGCAGCTGCATCACATAATTTCCCAGCAACCGTTCCTGGTTGGACCATCATGGAGGTCCACTGGGAAACTGGCTGTGCGCAAATCATGAGCTTAACAACTGGACATTAAAAAGAAAGATACCTGATGTAGATTTCTACGTGATCGATTTAAATGAGCTCAGTTGTGTGTGTGTGTGTGTGTCAGTGTGAAGTCAAAATAATAAAGTTAGTTTATACGATGTAACCACAACATCTGCGCAATATAATACAATCCAAATAATTGATCCATCTGCAACAAAATACTTTTGTTTCATGACCAAACAATCATTTCTGTGCAGAGATAAGCTGCATTAAAGCACAAACAGATGCCTTTTTGGAACATCTAGACCTCCTTTAGGAAAAATTAAACAAAGCAATAAAATATTCTCCGGTGATATTCATAGAAACGTGGCTGCTGCAGTAGTACTTTGATCGCCTTTGTCTAAATTATCAAGAATATTCTTTTGTAGGCACTGTGAACAGTCTGTGGGAAAAGCAAACGATGACTAAACACTAAATGAGTGTAGATAACATTAATCAAGTTTTGCACTGAGCCCTAATCACTGAGTTGCAATTAAAACGCTTTAACACTCTGGCTAGACAGTGTTTTAACCTCAGCGTCCAGCTCTCAGACAGTGCTGCAGAGGATTTTAACTCTCGTTTGTAGAGAACACTTATAGATAACAGGCTTTTTTTTTTCTCCCTTTAATTTTTTTTTTTTTTTTTTTGCTCTATAATCAGTTTCAAATG
The DNA here is from genome assembly GCA_024605115.1 of Rastrelliger brachysoma. NCBI lineage: Eukaryota > Metazoa > Chordata > Actinopteri > Scombriformes > Scombridae > Rastrelliger > Rastrelliger brachysoma. The sequence goes on from JANJYP010146955.1 coordinate 20,311, forward strand.
AGAGCCGGGCCTTTGGCAGACTTCTAATGGCGGTGGTTTGATTAAGCCAAAAAGCCTCTTGCGAAGTGGATGAATAGTCAGTAAGGGTTCATTCATATAATCTCAAGAGCAAGAGTTATGTTCCTGTAAGTGATCTCTTTTTAAATTATCAGCTTTTCTTTTTGTGCTTGTTTCAGTTTCAATAATTATCTTGAATCCTGAAGAGAGGATTTGTCTTTGTGTTTGCAAAACAGGCTTTTTATAGTTATCTGCTGAAGATAGTTTGGGCTTAAATTAAAAAAAGAGAAACTCACTATAAACGGTGATTATGCTGCAGCTGTGATTATTTTGTGTTTTGCTTGACGTAGTTTTCCATTGTCAGCCAGGCTGCTATCATGCAGGAGCTGCAATAAATGAAGTGATTTTTATTTTTTTTTTGCCATTCATGGCTCTCAGCATACAGCAAGGCTGGCATGTAGTGACCGCCATTCAAATATAAAATAGCTCTCCCACCATGTAGTTGTTTTCCATCCTCCACTCCCCTCTTGTTTCATCTCCTTTGTATTGATTGGCTGGTTCTGCTGAGGTTTCTGTTGTCACCAGGCCCGCATCTTTATTCTTCCTATACATGCACTGTATTTTAAATCACCTCACCCAAACAATCAGCATGAGGATTGATTATTCATCTTGCAGTGAGGGGAACTTAACATTTTAGCTGATTCTTCTTAAAAGCAGCAGGTTAGAAATTTGGCAACTTTTCAACAGGCCTAAAAATACTTTTGGAAATTGTACCAGTATTTGAACATGATTTTATTATTTATTGTGCTTCATATTACCAGGTAGTTCAGTGTGATGCTCTATTATTTAACATTGTAGTGTTTTACATTTA
>JANJYP010146996.1:0-19028 GCA_024605115.1 Rastrelliger brachysoma
TGTGTTTGCAAATGTTCACCATAGGGACCAGATTGATTTATCAGACCTTTGTGATATCCACTAACAGATAGATTATTAAACCTCAGTTGAAAGGGTATCTAGATGTTTGTATGTAAACTGGAAGACTGCTGCGGCTGAACTCAGTCAAAGGAATCTTTTAAAGTGTTCACTGACTTTGTTAAAATATAAAAACAGACGGTGTGCTTTGGAGTATATGAAGGCATTGCATTTGTTTTACCTCTCTGCGTGCTTCCTAACTCTCTCAATCTACCGTGTATCTCTTTCTCTACATCCCTCGCTTGCTCTTTGGAAATCCACTTCTCAGATTCGAGTGCAGTCTTACTCACCATGGAAGAGTTGTAATGCTGTTCAGGGTGGCTGAGGCATGCCTTCATTCTGCCCCTATATATTATTCATTTTAATACAGCTGAGCCATAAAATGGTGTATGTGCAGAGGCGCAAATATGACACAATCTCCTCCATCCAGCCTGTCTGAGTAGGTGAAATGGAATGCGCTGCACTTGTGCCTCCATAATACAGTGCTTTGCAGAAGTTGATATTCAAACTGAGAGGGGAAATATAGCTGGTTATAAGTGCTAACCACTAATGCAACCTTTCCATTGGCCTCACTTACTACTGCTACTCTCTGTCTCTCACTCTGTGTGTCTTTATCTCTCTACTTCAATCTCTCCTCCATCCCTCAATCATTAGGAATCATCATGACAGCAGTGGCAGATTTGGACCGTGAGACACAGGATCGTTATGAGTTGGTCGTCAAGGCAACAGACATGGCAGGACAAATGGGTGGTCTCTCCGGCTCCACCACGGTGACCATAGTGATCACAGACGTTAATGACAACCCACCGCGCTTCCCACAGAGTGAGTGTCTCTCGCACATTCTCTTACTTTAGACAAAGAAAGAGGTGGTAAACCGGCACAGAGAAAAGCCTTGGAAATTTCAGAGACTGTGAAACAAATAAGTGAACATTAAATGAGGGAGGAAAAATAAAGAGGAATGTTAAAGTCAAGACATAGAAACAGTGAAAAAGATCATAAGACACACAACCAGCAGGCTGCTGACACCAATAAGGAATGGCAGCATCAGCAACCATATTGAATGGCCTGTGTGTAGTCTGAGAAAATGACCTAACTTAAATATATGGGCCAGTCAAACCTGCAGCCTATAACAAAGTACTCTATCAATTGTGGAAAATTGATGTGTTCCACCGCCGGTTTGATCATTCTTTTTAAGCCAAGCTCAAGAGAGGACTGAATCAATACGGTTGATAGTACCTTCATTGTAATGTTATGGATTTGGATTTATGATTGTGAGAGTTTTTTGGTTTTTTTTTTTTGGGGGGGGGGTTAAATGGCTTTCAGATAGCTTTCAATGCACACATGAGCAACAGTTAAGCGATCCAGCTAAAAATGCAATTTACATTACACCCACCACACAGACACATTTAATTCACTCTTCTGTTCAGTTGTAGAGTCTGGCTGATTTTATGATATTCAGTTTTACATTAAATGTGAGTGAGTACTTAAGATGTGTCACCTTTTTCAAGTCAATTTGCACCTACTTCTCAATCACTGACACATTGTCATGACAATGCTACTCACAATAATAATTTGGTTTGTAAATAAAAGAGTGTTTCCATTCTTGCATCAATACTACCAGCTCCTTATTTTTCCCTTTTTGGAGTTAAACTATGACACTATTACTTTTGTTACAGCTGGAGGAACAGCATCTGACAGTACGACTGATTGTATTTGATATGTCTCCCCACACCTTTTCTTATTTCTGTATAAATCCCTTTTTCATCTCAGAAAATCATATTTACCCAGTCAGAGGGATAAACCCTGCAGGATTATAGTATCTCCACTGTATGGTATGAGGAATAGATAGAGTTCAGAATGCATCTTTATAAATAAGATGCAAAGGAAGATGACATACTGTATATGTTAAGGACTTTGATGTTTTTACATAATTTCCCCTAGGGGATCAATAAAGTTTTATCCTCTTACTTTTATCTTTTTATCTTGTTCATAATGAACTCTGACAGATCTTGTAAATTCTGCTCAGTCTCTTCTGTCATTTAGAGTATAGCTTTAGAATTGGTTGAATGTGTCTGTACAAGTGAAATGTATCATATACTTGTTTGTGCACTCCACTTTGGGTTTGATTTTATTATATATCACAGTTAAAATACAATTACGTTTTGTTTTCTAACAGGTATACAGTACTATAATATAAATTTAATGTGGCTTGCTGTAGGTAGTCCCAGCAGCAATTGTAATGTATGGAGGGGGGGATATATGTCATTGTGTATACTCTCTTTTATATAAATGCAATGATCAACCTGACAGTCACTGCCTGAAGTGTTATACTTATCTTGTTCTTTCAATATCCTTCCATCCTAACTTCATTTTCCCATTACCCATCTCTTCCAATTTACCCTCTTTATCTTTGTTACTCTCGTTCCCTTCTACTTCCCACTTTTCTCTCTGTTTGTGGTCTCTATCCATCTCTCCTACCAATATCCTCACTTCCCACCCTCCTTTCCCACCTTTGGCCATCCATTTATCTTTCCTCATCTTTCTTGCCCTGGTGTTTTTCTTCATCTCTGCTTTACTTTTGTGTCCCATCCTTCTTCTTTTTATGGTGTTCTGTATATCTACACCTACACTGTTTTTGCCACTTAATCCTTGTGTTGCTTTGAAAAACTTAACACACTTTTTTTCATCTGTCTATAACTTGTCCATCTATGCCCACCTACTTCATACACCAGAGATGTACCAGTTTTCAGTGTCAGAGGGGGCAGCTGTTGGGACACCGGTTGGAAGTGTCATTGCTACAGATGAAGACATGGGGGAGAACACAGATATGACCTACCTGATCAAAGAAGGAGGGGACCTCTTCAAGGTCACTACCAATGTAAATACACAAGAAGCTGTTGTCTCCATTAAAAAGGTAAGGTTAATTTAAAGCAGTGCTACGCTACAATTCATGTTGTCTGTTAGACCTATCATGATTTTTACGAGATAGGTGACAAATCATACAAATACAATAACTTTAACTTTAAACTTCCAAGTTAAATAGTCACTTTGCATTACAAACACAGTGTTTGGTGACTCTCTGTCCTCCACAGCACAGATACAAAAAAGCATAAATACAGTATACACATTGAACTATTGAAATTCTCTGTTGACGAAAACTGTTTTGGGTTTTGTTGGCACGGTATTATAGTTTTCTTCTGCAGCCTAGTCTTTCACCCCAGTGGACTGAACAGCTCTTACGCCCTGCTCAGACCCTCAGGCGCACTGAAGAGAGGAAGAAAAAGAGATGATTGCTCTTTGATGAGTGACGATCTTTAGTTGTTCACTAGGATTTGACATGTGCTGTCAGTGCGGTATCTCTTCACATGTTATGTCTCTAGTTTTTTTTTTGTTTGTTTGTTTGTTTTGTTTTGCTTTGTTTTTTTATACTGTACATACATAAAGGGAAAAAATTAAGAAAAAAGCAAAATGCTAGCAGTTGCATCTTTTCAGTGAAATACAAACTGTTTATCTTACAGTAAGTGGCACATTGTTGTTTCTAATAGGCCCTCATGGCTGAATGAACCATGGTACACTCAACCAGCAACAGTGTTTTGGTTCATTGAACAGTCAATTCCATAATTATTCTAGCTACCGGTAATGATAACCAAGTGGTTAGCTGTTGATGTGGACGCAGGTCAGTGCTCATACATCAGTTATGTTCAATATATTTTCTTTTAAAATTGTCTTTCAGCCTCTGGACTTTGAGAGGAGGCAAACACATAATGTTGTGGTGGAGGCTATAAACAAGCACGTAGACCCTCGCTTTGTGGACCTAGGCTCCTTCCGTGACCAGACCATGTTCCGAGTCACCGTATTAGACATTGATGAGCCACCACTCTTTCAACCAGTAGAAGGCACTGTGATGGAAGTACAGGAAGATGCCAAAGTAGGAGCACTGGTTGGCATCGTCACTGCCAGGGATCCAGATGTGAAGAACAAACCTGTCAGGTATGACAAAAACCAGCTTCACCAAAAGTAAAAATATAGTGCACCATTGATGTTCATCAGATTTACTGTTTGTTCTGTAATTAAAGTTTAGAAAAAAGGTTATGGCTAGATTTTCCTCACATGAGTAAACAGTGATGAAGTTGTCAAGCTCCAAACTGTGATTAGTTTGTGAACACATAGACATTGACTCCACATGGACAACAATGGACTGTATAAATTAAAATAAGTGGTGCACATATATTACAAAGCACTTACTTACTTTAATGTGATGGTTAGAGCAGATTGGAAAATAGAGAAAGAAAAAGAAAAATGGCAAAATGTCCTGATGTTTTACTGTTGTATATATGTGGTTATTATATTAAAATGTCTTTAGATTAAAACAAATAAAGATAAGAAGATGTGAGAACTGAGAAACAGTTCTTACTTAGAATAACAACTTCTTTTTAAAAAAGTCAGTAGTTTGATAAAATATTGTCTATAATTGGTATATAACTAGATTGATTAGCCTTATTGCTAATTACAAACAACCATATCTCGAAAATTAACATTCTCTATAACAAAAAATACTGCAATATGCATACATGTACTTTATCTTGCAATTGTATTATGGAAAAAAAAAAATCAACTTTAGAGTCCCATAATTCAGGAGCCATGAATCTATACATCGGTCCCACATGGGCATAACAGCAAAACATTTATTTATTTATTTATTATTGATATATTTTTTTAGTTTACAATTTCTCATGAAGATGGAATGACAACCCAAGAAAAGCATTAAGAATAAGACTTGCGCAATGGATGACTTTTTATTGTTTATCTCTTTTTTTTCTCTCAGATCATGATGTGAGATAAAACAATATCATCTGGTAATCTTCTGTACCAAGGTCTGCAGTTTATATGTCCTCACAAGAGCAATTGCAGTGTGAGAGGGGAATATAGATAAGGGCTAAGACAGTCTCACTGACAGAGTATACACCGACACACGCAGAGCCTGTGCAAATTACCTCGATTAAAAATGCATGAGGCTCAGAGTTCCAGGTGTAATAAAGTACAACACAATGGCAGCACTGTCGTTCACCACTGTCTTGGCAGCCCACAGCTGAAAGTGTGTGTGTGTGATACGTGTGCTAGCATATATGAGAGAGAGAGAGAGAGAGAGAGAGAGAGAGAGAGAGAGAGAGAGAGAGAGAGTGTCTGTGTGTTTAAGTGTGTATGTGTTTGAGTAAGTGAATGGGTGAGTAAGAGGAAAGGAGGGAGATAAGATTGGCCAGAAGTCATCTACTGGGCAAAGTTAGTGATCTCATGTTCTCTGGCATGAGGCAGCACACTTTATTTAAACTCTGCATAATCATGTACTCTGGGTGTTAAGGTTTTAGTGTAAAATATCCAGGCACTATGTTTTGCAACAGTAAAAATAAGCTACAAATGGAACTACTGTTCATGTTACAACTAAAAAATCTAGCTTAGAAGGATTCAGTTAGGTAAATCATCTGCCAGACAACTTATATACACTTGTCAAAAGATGCTGTCAAATACACAACAAGCATGAAAAAGAGATTATTGTCAATTTTTAAGCACATAAATACTACTTTGTGAACTGCGGATGTGTTCCGATGGGTAAGAGACTGAATGTTTATGTGAGAAAGGATTGTTAGGGGACTAAAATGTAGTGATAATATCCCCCCCTTCTCAACAAAAATCGTCCTTTAAATAACTGACATGTACTTGGAACCAACGATTATTTTGCTTCATAGCGGTAGGAGTGTGGGGAGACAATGATAGACAAAAACAATTCATTTTGAATCTGTCATCCGAATCCAGTTTGTAAGAAAAAAAGACATAAAATGGGAAATTGTGCAGCACAATCTGAAATTTAGCAAAGGGGAGTGGAATCCAATTTTATATGTTTTTTGGAGACAGATGAAAATGCCAAACACAAATGAAAAAAATCTAATTAGTGTTGTAAATGGGATTCGTGTCAGTATTGAACATAAAGGGCTGTTCACATGAATGCATATACCATGCATTATGTGTGTATGTGTGAGACAATAAAGTAACAAAGTAAAGGAGTTGAATCAGTACTTCTTTTACCAGAATATTTTTTACGCAAGTATCCACTTTAGTACAGAATGTGAGGACTGTGCCACCTCTACTTTCCACTAATCGTGACACTGGGTGTTAGTGTTGTAGCCAGTGATGATTCTGACACCCCCACAATCGAGGCAAAATATATCTCTCACTGGTTGTTGACTGTGGAATAGGTAATAGGGGAAATTAAAATATCTAAANTATCGAGGCAAAATATATCTCTCACTGGTTATTGACTGTGGAATAGGTAATAGGGGAAATTAAAATATCTAAACACTCAACATCAAACAATAATGTTGGAGACCAAAATGTGATTTTTATTGATTTATTTTATGTTTCATTTTGTACGACATGTGACTGTCATTCTCATGAGACCTGGGAGAACGCTGGCTGGCATGTTTGTCAGAGAGGTCTTAAGAGCTGATAATGCCCATGGTACTTAGCTATGGTTTATGTGGGTATAAGCCAGCTGTGAGTATGTGTGTGCAGTGGGGGGAAGGAACTAAGAACAAAGAAACCTTTCAGCAGATTTCTGTTGACTCACCAATCTTTTGAGAGCACTGAGTACCCCAAAGAAGGAATGATGCATTTGTTTTTTTATTTTCTAGAGTGCACAATGAAAATTTAATGTTTATTTTCTTACTCTGAATGGGCAAAAAAAGAGAGCCACTATATGGAGGCTTGCAGTGAAGAGACACAGAGCTATCAGGGTCACAGGACCTGTGACAAGACTCCAGTAAATGCTGTCAAAATATAATTAGTCCAACCCTAGCCCCTTCTCTACAAGTTATTTTTATTTAGTGAAGTCCAAAGTTAACCCTCCAAGTCTTGGATGAACTAAGAAAAATATAAAAAGACCTACATTAAAGGCTTTGTAAATTCCTCTTTACTTATTGCCTTTTTTCAATTACTCATGTTTCTCTCTTTCCTCTTACTTACCGCCTCTCTTTCTCTCTCAACATCTCTGTGTTATTACTTTGTCTGTATTGTTACAGGTTCTCCATTGACCGAAACACAGATCAGGAGATGATCTTCCATATTGATCCTGATTCAGGTGCAATCACACTCGGCAAGATTTTGGACCGAGAGACTGCAGGCTGGCACAATATTACCGTGAAGGCAGCTGAAGCAGGTACATAATTTCCAAACCTAAATTGATCTTATCACACATAGGATCTGTACATCTTTATACTGCTGTGAGTATGATATCATATATTGTCTTGTGGATTCTTCACTCTGTCAACATTTCTGAAAAAGTCTGCAAATTCTTGTTAATATTTCATCCCACAAAATCTTTATGATTATTTCTATCCAATACAATAGTAGCCAGAAGGATTTATTCAAATTATTTGTCATCTCTATGTGTTTGATATGAATTTTTTGGATCTTAACATATGTAAACAAGGCTTAAGCAACCCTTAGTGGGTTGATGCAGGATGCTGCAAAGGCATGTATCAGGACTGGAATGATCAAATATTTAAACTTAATTTTTAGAATCATTCATAATCACATTCAATCTAGCAGCCATGTACTTAGATGATGTTTACACCATGTGCTTGCCAGTGATGGATACTGTACAAGCTGAATTTAAAAAGGTGATAAAGGGTGACAAATTCAAATTGGGATCATTAGCTACCAAATCTTTTAGAGCATTTTCAGCTGTAGAATGCTGTGGCTTTATCTTAAGGAAGATGAATGAAATGTAAGGTAGTAAGACAACACTGAAGTGGAACATTTTGTTGTTAACAACTTTATCTTCTAAGAATGCAATACAGTAAATCTAAGAGTACTCTAATCTTTATTTTAATGGCATACAATTTTGTGAGCTATAGTTTTACGTGCAAATGAAAAATATGCCTTTAATGTTCAGAACTGAAAACATACAGTAGCCCTGTTTTTGAATTTGATTGAACATAGTGTAGCAGGTTTTATTCCTGGGATTTGATTTTCAGTGGTTGGGCTTCTTCTCTTGACATTTGGATTGCAAAATTGCAACTCCACTGTACTGTATATCAGTAAGGGTAATGCTACTGTTCAGTTTGAAATCCGTATTGAAATGGTTTTCATTTATTCTGCTAAGCTATCGGGGACATCATCCTCAGTGGTAGCCATCAATACACTGTCAGTGTCATCTTTCTGATACCAGAGAGAAAATACAATCATCATTTCATCACTTGTCTTAGAGCTGACAAACACATCACTGAAAATGAAGGAAATGTTTTGATTTCACTTTTTTTCATTTCAAAGGGTCTCTTTGTCATAGCAAATAAAATGAGCAATGTAATAACTTGGAAAAGCTGGGAAGTTATTACTATACCATTAGAAGTAAACTTGAGAAAGGAGGAGGTCGGGTATTCCCCACTTTCAATCTCATACAGATGAAGTGATTTTGTGATTGCAGTGTAAGTAGAGGAGATTGCATTCTGTGTGTAGCTGGTATCAACCGTCACAAACACAAGCAGAAGAAAACAATGTGCATTAGCAAAGCTGATTTCAAAATGACTTCATATTTGTTTTTTTTTTCATATAGCCTCATATTGTGTCTACTGCAATACTCAATAAACCCTTAACTCTATAGTACTTACCATAGGTGAAAGTTAAGAGTTAATTAAGTCATCAACCACAGTATCCACATTTAAATCAATTTTTTTCAACATTAATGAAAACTGTCACAGCATGCTCACCTTATAAATCTTACTGATAGTTGACATTTTGTGGCAATCAATAACAAGCTTTGTAAATGAACAGCAAAGGAGAGTGAGGCTTTGAAATTATCATAAAGCCCTACAGCTTTATAAGGCTCTGAAATGATAACAGAAGTATGACACAAACCAGCCAATAAGTAAGATACAAGTATGTTCATTTACCTTTCTATGTAGGTTGTATAGTGATGGGTGAAGTTGGATTTTGTAGTGGTCATGTCACTGATGAATTTATGAATCCATGTATCATCATTTTTGGAATAGCCCACTCCATGATAGCTGCCTTGTGTGTTGGCCTCTTCTGGTATGCCACTTCCTAGTAGCTTATCAGGTATATGTGCATACTGCACCAGAAATCACAAACTTCTCAATATACAAGACTAATACAAATATTTAACTTTAAAACAGTCAAGTATTTGGTAGCCATTTAACTCTATGTGTGAGTCATTTAGTCTAAGTCTAGTCTCAAGTGATGAATACAAAAGTCAAAGTCAAGTGGAGTCTTTATCAATGTTTTCTCAAATTTGCAACTCAAGTCTGGTCGAGCCAAGTCATGTCTTGAGTCCCCCACCTCTGGCACTTATCCACTACAAGCATTAAGACAAAATTAGTCTTTCTGAGTCTTTTTTTTCTGAGTTGAAATTCCCAGAGCAATTTGGGCGCTTTTGTGCTCTGCCTCTTTGTGCTTGGCATTATGTCATAGGCACATTTTAATGTTAATTGAACATTTAAAGCGGCCCTACCCCTTCCAATATCAGACATAAACACATGCCTGCACTTGATAGATAAAGCCTCTCACATTGCTTTCCAAGAAAACATCTGGACAGACAGAGTCAGTGGTCAATGCCATCAGACTTTCCATCCAGATTGTTTCTATATCGTCTGTTAGCTCACCAAGTCTTGAGAGCGGTACACACACAGACAGGAAATAAAAAGAAAAAAAAAATCTAGATACATAGAAAGAAAAAAGGGCCCATGAGTGAGATGGGAACAGAAGAGGGATGAAGGGAAATATATTATGTGTCTTATAAAGCAGCTAGCGGGAGTATTTTGAGAAAGGACTTCATTTTCTCCATAATGATTTTGTTCTTTTTTTGTTGGGTGTCTCTGCTCATTAAGTCTGGAGAGTCACAAGGTCAACTTGTCTGAGGACATTGTTAAAACTAGAGTTTTGTGGCACAGCCCTTAATTATTCCCCCAGTCCATTACTGACCTTTGAACTATTGTATTGCGACTGCATCAGTATTGGACAAATGACAACAGTTTTCTGACAATGCTCTGTGTCTATGCCCTAGGATTAACCCGGGCTACAAAACTGCAAGGAGCACACTAAATGTCAATTACCACACATATGTCTGCGGACTTTGTAAAGAGGTTTAAGTTAAAGTGCAAGTCTGAGCAGAGGGTATGGTACTGATATCCCTTTCACAAATATACACACATATACACACAGCTGCCTTCAGATTCACCCAATTAAAAGTAGCAACTGTGAGCATCTCTACTCCAGACTGTGTCACTGTAAAAAAAAAAGCAACCAACCTCTCATATTTACGGTACTTGTCTCCCTTCCAGAGAACACAGAACCTCCTGAGAACAGGAGGAGCATTTAACTGCACTGTCACTAGCCAGGGTACTCGTGCTTCCTGACAGTCTTCTCCATAGAAACATATCAGGGGAAGTTAGAGTGACATATAATTTTCGAGAACTGATAGCAAATATGATATCACCTTGCAAAACTTCGTTTTTTTCTTACCCAGACAGGTAGGTGGGAAAAAAAAGCATAGACCCAGAGGGCAGACAGATTCGGAAGTAACTGGAAAGTCTTTATCTCTAGCAGTGTTGCAGGGAAGAGACATTTTCTACATCATAACTTTTCTCACTTGCTGTCTGGCAAACAAATTCACACTGTTTGATTGTTATGGTGTTAGAGCACTATTGTGCCTGACTCCAAATGAATCACACACTTGTTGCTACAGTGTGAGGGGAAATTAATGTCTCTTTTCAATCAAAGTTGGACAATGTAAATTGTAGAGTACAATATGTGATTCACTGTGAAAATTAAATTTGGTCGCAAAGTATACAAAAGAGGGTGTTATTATTTCTTTATTTATTTATTAATGAATTATGCAGCATTGGGCATTTAAAGTGTTGTTCATATGAATACAGACGATGCTATTGTAGTGAAGAACACATCTGTCAACAAGGATGGGAGGGGGTATACTAATGTATAATAAGGGACTAGAGGTTATGACCTTGTTGTGTTCTGTTGGTCTTTTCTGTTACATAATCACCCACGTGTCAGTGTCGTTGCACAGAAGGAGAAGATCCTGAATATTCAGACATCATTGTTTGATCTGTTTTGCTTTCCTAAACTTCGTAGTAGGTTGACATAATTTCTCAAATAGCGGTCATGCACATTATATAGAGTGGGGAATTGTATAAAATCTCTGGTGCTCGAGGCCACAGAGTTGCTTACATACCCTGCTTCTGTCAGTAGTTATTTAAATGTTGTTTGTTGCCTTTATATTTTTGTGCTCTATGGAGTAGTATCCACTTGGAAAAATACGGAGTTCACTTTTTGTTATGTTGTTTCATCATCCGCCCATTGGTGATTCAAACCCAGCTCAGTTAATTTTGATGAAAGAGAACTCATGAATCCACCACTGATTTGCAACATGTTCATAATTCATATTATTGCACTGATTATCCCAAGAAGGGGCCATTATCACTAATTGGATTTTGATGAAACTTGGGGAAATTGTGCATCTCTCCTGTTTGTTGCAGCAGAGGACTTTTCATTGATTGGTCAAAAGGATTGTTAATGACACGTTGCCTAAAGAAAGTGTGCATCCCATCATGATATCAGGTGCGTGGGTGAAAAGGCAAAAACAATCTCAAGAGAAAAAGAAAAGTTCAATCATGAGGTCATTGTTTTAGGAATACAGTGTCTCCAGACTGACAACACTGACACAGTATAAAGGGCCAACAAAGATTTAATGATTATTGTATTGTTTATCTGCCACACAGTTTCATGAGGAATATAAATTTTGATAAAACATAATTTATAACGAAACATGTCTCACAAAGAATTGATTTTAATGCTTTATTTTTATAATAATCAGCTTTTGTGATATTTATGAAGCATCAACAAAATGTTTGTGTTTGATTGGTGTTTAGGTTAAATTTATATAACTGTGATATTTATGTATTAGTTTGGTGTTAATTGTTAACTAAGATGATTGTTGTAGTCATTTAGGGCCTAGATGGTTTTGTTGGGATAATTAATGAAAAGCAGGTGGTGCAGGCACAGAGGCCCTGTTTATGCATACACTAATATTTACGTACATGTAACCGGAGAAAACGCCTCCGAAAACGATTATTTTCAAAAACTCCAGCCAAAGTGGAGATTTCAGAAAACTCCGTTTTCACGTTTACATGTAAATGGGGGAAAGTGGAGCAGGCAGCCGACGTCATAGAATGCACCAGCTGTAACAGCAGGTTGCCATTGCAACAGTAAAGAGTTACATACTTGCCCCCTCCCTCCATGTTTCTCCCATACACACACTCGCTTGGTTTGAGTATACGAGTAAACAAAAACTTTTCTGAACACAGGTAGATGTAGACAATTGAAAAAAAAAAATGAGAGGGTAAAATGTTTGTTTTTTGAAAATATATGGCTACATGTAAATGTAGCCAGAGATTAAATAGAAGCATGTTTTGAATTGTTCTGTCTGTCACGTGTGTGTATTCCTAGTTGCTAGACTTTGTTAGTTGTGAACTGGGAATCAGAGCATTAATATTAGTTTTTTCTCTCTTCACCTAACTGTTTTGAGGGCATGGATAAAAATATGAATCTTCACCTGAATCTGAAAACCCTTGTCTTTGAAGTAGTGGAATGTTTATTTTTGCTTAAAGCTTGTTTCATATAATTTGACACATTTCCAGAATATATTCAATAATTCAGTCTGTTCAGAGGGCTATGCAATGTTTTGTACTATTTACATGGGGGGCATTTCTCACAGCTGTCAGCTTTCAAACACACACACATACACACACACACACACACACACACACACACACACACACACACACACACACACACACACACACACACACACACACACAGACCACACAAGCATAACTGTAATAAAGAGATTTCAGTTGGACATTGGTGAATCTGTGTAATATTGGATCTATGAAACTGAAAAAAATGCCCATAACACTGCAGCCTGTTTGCCTTGCATGGCTAGGCCTCTGGCTCAGTAAAGAGACCAAAAGCAGACACTGTTGAGTACATTTGTATCCTTATTCCACCCTCCTGACAAAAGTGACATTTTAAACCAAGCTGTTCCTCCAGCAAAGAAGACGACCATTTGGTCACAAGCAGCATGACACTCATGACACACACCCACACACACACACATGCAGGCACACACATGTATGCAAAGACATGTACACGCACACTCACACATCCTCTATCTGTCTCCCCTGAAGTTATGTCAGTATAATTCAGTGCCTGAGAGATCTACTACACAGTCGTTCAGAAAGATTCGCAACAGCTGGTGAGTGCTGCACAGATGCAGAGCATGCCAATAATCTGTTGAAATCCTTTTATTCTTCTTCTCTATCTGAAGACAGATTTAGAACAGGGCCACTTGGTCCAGATGAATGAACCTGTCTCACTGATTTTTTTTTTTTTTTTCCCCCCATGGAGGGAGCTTGGGGTGGGTAGAGGCGGGGCATCCTCACATTGTTTCATCTGTTTTCGATTCTGGGAATTGAAATGTAAAATGTGTAACATCTGATGATTGCTGGTTTTCATTCTGGCACAGTGGGGACAGCAGTATTATGGGAAGACGAAATTAGAAGTGAAGAGATATCTTGCACTGGTGGAGCTCTCTGTGCATTTATGTTCTTGCTGCTCCGGCAAAAAAGCAGTCAATTAAAACCCTGCATTGATGTGAGGATTATGTTATTAGTTGAGACCAGCATTCTCATTAGCTGCTGTGCCACTGCTGGGCAGAACTGTGCTGTGAGATAGAGGGAGAGAGCTTGAGAATTTCTCTGCAATCGTCTGTTGATTATCTGTCCTGCCTTACAGTCTTTGGAAAACCCATCTTTTTACTGTGTATCCAGTGGCCTACCTATATGTCAGCTGTGAACATTTCAGTCATCTGTTTGTTATAGACTGGAAAGAAAATTGTAGACATACCATAGTGCATCTGAATTCACCCATATATCTCTGTTGGGCTTTCTAAAATCTGAAATTTGGTTTTACCCTTTTCATCACGTTGTTGCAACCTTTTAAAATCAAAATAATGGCAACAAAAAGGAACCTGGTTGAAACTGAGGTGAGACAAGAAACCAGCAATTAACTGGTGCCGCTAATTTGAGTGTGACAGAGGTTTATCAATCGACTGGCTTTGAAGAAAGTCGAGTTGAATTTTATTAGGGGTGTACTGTAGAAGAACCTGCCATAGCCACAAAATGTAAAACCCGAAAGGCCCTATCTAGAAACAGAGATCTGTTCTGGACACATGGCAGACTCATTGGTGGAGAACCTGCTCTCTACAGTGTGTAGATATGAAGGGTTCATTCTAAGTTAACAAAACATTGTGATTCTTAGTATCAGGTAATTATACACTAATTAAAACATACGTATGAATATAATATCCCACTTCTGCCTAATCTGCTCCACTAGATGCCAGTAAATTCTACACACTGTGCTTTAAAGAGTGAGTTTACTTAATTATACTTAACTATCTGCTATATTTGCATAATTACAACTATTTAAATTCATTCAGCGGAGCTCCTTTTACTGCAAGGATTTATGCGTGTTTTTCCACTTGTGGATAATTGTCAGTGCCTGCAAGTTGTTACATTTTCTATATGGTGGCACTAAAATGCATGGACTGGTTGGTGACAGCTGATTTATTCATCAGCTGTATGCTCTAATTAGCCAGGATATCCAGACCAACGCAGAGTGATGATATTCCCTCTTTCTTTCTGTTTTTCTCACTAACTTACGTTGTCTCTGTAACACACACACACACACACACACACACATGCACAGACAAACCAACTGGGGCCCTAAGGCTCTCTTCTATACTGTACATAGTGTTTTATGAGTAAAATGGATACTCCATCAAACCTTATCATATGTTTAAGAATGGCAATTGAGATTCAAGATGAAGTCAGGCTAATTTCAAATAGGTTTTGATTGTACTAATTATATAATCTTTTCCCCTCCCACGTTTATATTTTAGTCCATTAAGAAAATGTCTAGAGAGTGCATTGTGGTGTTATTGCTCTTGCTTTGTCTATGTAAAACTACCATGAGAAATAAAATTACAGCAATTTTGTCAAAAGCATTTATTTGTCATTATCACTATGCTGAGGTATGCCTCTTACACTCAGACTATTAAACAGCTATATGCTCTAGTGTTATTATCAGATAGTGGGAGACAAAAATTGAATCTTTGGTAGCATTTTCATGTCACTCACTGGTACCAGAGAGTGTTATTCAGGTAATGGGTGCAATTTGAGGAGGCGATAGATTAAAATCCTTCAGCACTTAACCACAATGCCAAACCAACCACCTGCTTCCCTGTGGAAAATTGTATTCCATCTGATTATTGTCTCACTTATACCAAAGACAGAGGAAAGATCATTGAATCTTGCCCACTCTTGTCACATAAAAAGCATTTCAGCCACGTTTGTCATTCATATCACATCTATCTGATGGAAGATTTTAATTAATATAATGTTCTACATAGGCCATATATCAGCTCATGTTTAACTCGTTTCAGTGTACTTCTGTGCTTCAAGTGTATGGGAGTGTCGGAGAGCGTTGTCCGGCTCTACTTCTGATTGTTCCAATTTGGGAGCAGCTTGACTCTCAGCTATGTAGATATCGTAATCACCAGTGTAATGAATGTACCCATGTCTATATATTGCTTGTCTTGCTTTGTGATGGATGACAAAGTCTGGTGAAGATCTGTGAGATCTAAATGTTGCTATTGTAATTAAAGCTGCTGGGAGCTTTTAATACAGTGTGCAGATGTTGTTTCCCTACAGTATGTGACTTCAATATGATTTTTGATCCAGCACCTGTGAATGTCTTTGGTTGTGCATACCCTACACCCTATTGTACCTTGTGTGTACATGCAGCTTGTAGGAAAATCAGCATGGCAGCTGTTTTAGTAGCAGCTACAGTCCTCTGTCAATGTCTACACTGAATGCATTCAGCCAAAGTAATGCTGTGTTGTTGTTACCACGCTTTGGCAGCACTGACAGCCCAATACACAGTCACTGTAGATGTGCACTTTCAGTTTATCTTCACTTGTCTAAAGAAAACAGACTTGATACCTAAAAAATACACATTAGGCTACAGTTACATGCGTAAAGTGCAGGTAAAATGCAAGCCGAAGAAGACAGCCTTTTTACGTAAGACATGCTCCAAATAGGATCAGGACCTTAATCAGCCATTTATCAAGCCCTGGTGTTATGTGTAACAGTCTCACTTTATTCAAGCACCAGTGGTTTGTCAGTTAGAGAGTCATGCAGAAACACGTATAACCACCATGAAACTATTAAAATGTATCAGTAGACAGATTTTATTGATGTATTTTCTTTCGTTTTTTATATAGATAACCACACCATGGCATCACACTCAGCAGTGAGTATTCGGATTCTGGATGTGAATGACAATCCTCCTGAACTGGCCACACCATATGAAGCCTCTATATGTGAAGATGCTAAGCCAGGCCAGGTAAGTCATCAATGCTAAATTAGACAATTTCATGTATATTTTTCATATTGAGAATTTAAAGTCTATAAATTTCATAGGTCAGAATGAGATGGCATACATGAATGCACGGTTGCGGCTCGCTGGGTGGTGCAGGGGTTAGAGCGTACGCCATGTAGAGCAATGCTCACGGCAGACCCCGGTTCAAATTCCGGCCGGAGCGTCTTTACCGCATGTCTACTTCCCCCCTCTCTCTTCAATTTCCTGTCTACCACCTTTACAATAAAGGCATCTGTGCCAAAAAATCTTTTAAAAAAATAAATAAATTTTAAAAAATGAATGCAAGGTTGCTGTTGTCTAGTGTCATTAAAGTAAAAATGTAAACAATTATTAATAGTTTTAATTTTCAGTAGTCTCTAAATGAACAAAAAAAAACATGTTTTTCAAAGCTGGTATATCATTAGTGAATTATTCAAGCAGACAGAATACATGCAAGTACAAAGTAATTGATTTTGAGTTCTATTTTTACTGAAAATATTATTAGACAGAAGATTTATTTGCATTGGTGTTAAGGTCTCTGATACTTACAAAGGTAGATCCATGGTGTGATAGAGAGACACAAAAGAACACAATTCAAAGTTTAAAACAATACAGTTGAAAAAAAAGAGCTATATAAATTGGATAAAATCCATATCACAATACAAATAAGTAACAGAAGAATAAAGTACTAATAATGCAATAATAGTAATACCTTGAGTTTTTTATCAAGATTTAGTTTAAAGGTTTTGGGAATAATACATTTTTCATTCTAGATTTAAAAACTGCACTTGTTTGGATATTTCCAAAAGCATCCGGCAACACTGTGCTGCATAATGACTATAAGCTGCTTCTCCTTCTTTAGATTTTGCCCTGGGCACCACTGGCAGTCCACTCCTTAGTGATCTGGAGGTCTTGTAGGGTTATCTTGCTCAAGCATATCAGTCATATATTTAGGGCCAACTCCATGTAGAGATTTATAAATAAGTAATAAGACTTAAAATCAATTTTTTGGGGGGGCTTACTGTAACCAGTGTAGAGATCTAAGAACTGAGGTGACGTGATTTGCACTGTCCTCTTGGTTTTCGTCAGAAAATCTTACCACTGAATTTTGAATAAATTGTAGGTTCCTGATGGTCTTAAGAGGAAGTCCTGGCAGAAGTCCATTGCAGTAATCGATTCTGTTGATTGAGATAAAGGCATGACTCAGTATTTCCAAATTTTATTTTATATTATTTTATTATGAGGTTTCTGAATTTGTATTTTTAGTTGGTTTTTTACATTTATAATAAAATTCAGAATTAATGAAAACAGCAAGGTTTTAACTCACTATCTTGTTTATAGTGAGCACCAAACTCGAGCCTCTCATCTTTGCCACCAAATAAATCCAACACATTTTCAATTGTTTAATTGAAACAAAATGGAGATAACAGCTTATTTATTTGTAAAATGCACTTACAAAATGACTCTTTAGGACTGAAGTCATTTGATGAGAGAGCCAAGTAAATTTGAGTGTCATCAACAAATGATAAGCAAGGATATTGCTCTGAAGCATTTGGCCAATGCTTTCTGTTTAAGAAGCTGGCTGAAAATTGACCCTTGAGATACACCACAAGGCAAGGGCACGTGTTTTGAATTATATCTACTAATAGCAACACAATCTCTACCTATGATTTCAGCCATTTTAAAAACATTCTAAAACTATACAGATACAGTAAGAGGCTGCACTAAGATGTAAAGGCACTGCAACTAACGGTAAATTATAAAAACCTTTAAACCTTTAGTAGCCATCTCTGTCCTGTGATTGGCACAAAAGCCTGATTGGAATTGATCATAACAATCATTTAAAATTAAGACATGTGTTTGCTGATGGCCTTCTCTATAATATTGCCTAAAAAGGATAAGTTTGAGATGGATCAGAGTTTGCTGAGGGTAGAGAATCCAGCTTGCCTTTTTTAATAAGGACACAACAACTTCATTTTTCAAGGGTGAAGGTTAGGTGAAAAGAAGGCAGAAAATGTTGCTTCAAATGTATTACAGACATCAATTTCTATGAAGTTAAAAATATTTTTTAACCAATATCCATTGTCAGGTGAGAAGCTCATTTGATTTATAGTGAATTGGTGACTCACAGATAACACTATGGCTTCAGGCTTTTCTTTAAATTAGCTCTTTCTAATTTTCAAATATGATGTATGGTTATTATAGAAAGTGACTTATATGAAATGTGCTACCATTTCCATTATCCTTGATTTATAAATCCACATTAAGTTTCACGGGTGCTGCTTGCACTACATATGGAACAACCGGCAAGTCTTGATAATATTATTATTGTTGCTTTAGGACTTATGATAGACATCAGAGCAACTAAAAAAAAAAAAAAAAAAAAAAAAAAAAAAAAAAAAGCT
>JANJYP010147044.1:0-12211 GCA_024605115.1 Rastrelliger brachysoma
ATTGATGTGTGACAGTGTGTATGTGCGTTTGTATATGTACAGTTAGTCATGTGAATATACGTGTGATCAGTCGTTGGCCTCTGAGTTTGTGCGTTTGTGTTCACTCTCCCACGTGTCTACATGAAGGCGCGTGTGTATGAATGTGATAGTGTGTGTGAGCCTGTAGGCAGCCTGCCAGTTGTTTGTTCTTGAAGATGTGCATATGGAGAAACAGACAAGCAGCGGGGCCTCTCTGCCTCTGCTCTGATGAAAGGCAGCTCTGATAGAATGACCCGGAACACAACCGCCGTTTCTCATAAACAGCTGTTCAATCGCTTTTAATTACTCTTAAAGTGTGTAGAGCACCACATTCCCCTGTAATGCTGCGGGCCATCCGAGAGAGCGAGAGAAAGATCCGGCGCTTCTGACAAAATCCACTTTCAAAAAAGCTAAAAAGGGTGGAAAAGGGGGCCGACGTCAAAGCAGTGTAGCAGCCCTCCTCGTTTGATTTCTTTCTCTATCTAGTTCATGATGAAGTAGAGATGCTGTTTACTATTAAAAATGCAGAATGCACTCCTTTTTTTACTTCTGAAGTTTTTTCCAAGATGTTAATGGTTGCCAAAAGCTGTTCTTCTTGCTTCTTTTTTTGCTGCGCCTCTGTTGTTTGTTGTTGTCAGAGAGATTTGTTTGTAGATCGGCAGTAGCATTGACTTGTTTGAATCACTCTGTGCTCCCTGCACCACAGCTTGTCTGTCTGAAGCAATAGGAATGGCAGTAAATAAAAAAACAGTGTTTTATCCAACGACCTGTGTCTCTCTGTTCTCTGTGTGCTTGTGTCCATCACTTAATGTCTGGTGCATAACACGCACTGCATATAATAGTTCCTCAATGCATGAATGTCTAAGTGTCAAAGTAGGTAAATGCTAATTGGTTGTGTTTCTCCTCATATTTCCCACCTAACTGTAAACCTAGGAGATCCATGCAAACATGCGTGTGTCTTTTTACTGTGAGAGCAGGTGGAAGTAAGTAACAGTACTCTGGAGTACCCTTTCTCCAGAGATGTTTTCTTGACCAAGATAAATAAGGACAGGAACGAATCTTTCTCAACTAGATGCCTTTTGACTAAGTGGCAGGGCAAGTTCAAATAGAGCTTTTGTGTACAGTGGGGTTACAAATAATTCCTAATATTTATTTTGATAAAAGTGCCCTCAAGGCCAGGTTTGCTGCATCACCATAATTTAATGTGCCACTGTAGGTTACAGAATTACATACACAACTGTCAAAATGGAGTTAACATTTGTTTTTCCACTTGACTGAAATAAAGCAGATAAATAACAGATACAGCAAGAGTGCATTCAATAGAGTGCAGTCAAGATGTGCACAAAAATATTATACTAAGTAATAGTATGCAAGATTAGCTGCTGACCGATAAACACAGAGACACATATACACATTACCTAAAACTGCTTACTGCAATTATGTTGTATGTACTTTCATTATATTTAAAAAAAAAAGTGTCATTTCACATCTCAGAAATCTAGTCACTACCACTTAACACCAGTACTGCAGCCTCTAGGGACAATGTTTATTTCTGCATGGAGCACAGTGGCGTGGACAGAGGATTTCTTCCCTTTATGAGACATAATGGCCATTAAACCTTGTAGTTTATTTACATCTGCTCTCATTCAACATGCCTTTGTGTCATGTCCTGTCTTTTTTAACCACCTGCTTCATGCTTTCTGTTTTTCTCAAAAGTTCAAAAGAGCCGGCTGGATTAGCAGAACAAACAACTGCCATGACAGACAGATTGATGGATTGAGTGATGTCACTCCTGGTGATGAAATGGTGATGCTCTATATGTCTCTCCCCAAAACCTCAAGCCACCACCCTGTCCCTCCTCCCCACACTAGAGCGCCATCCAAGGGGTGGCTCATGTTAACTACTTCCTGTAGTGGCTGAGTGACTGAGTGATGGATGAGTGTGGAGGGCTCTCCCCCTCAGGGGCCAACTGGAAAAGGGCCTCACTTGCAGAGACAATTACGCAGGGCTGGTGAGAGCCACAGGTATGCATTGTTCTGACTGGGGTCAGCCGCCAGCCAACCAGCCAAGCCACCTTCAATTAGGCCAACAATAGGCGCAAAGAGAGATAAAATAACCAGGTGTGTGGTGGAGAAAGGTATCGGTTTGGGGTCATATCCCAGTCAAATGTTTCAGTGTATGGCTATAAGGGTCAGGTTGATGTAGCACAGGTAAATGAAATCTGAAAATGGATTTCCATCCAAATATCAAAACGGTTTTATATCCAATTTATGAAAACATTATTTATATTTATTCTGTTATTTTTATGAATAATGTTTCTGTCCATGCCAGTAAAGAATAACTACATTTTACATTTAGAATCAAGGATGCTTGCTATATTTAGCATGTTGTACTGTATAATGAAGGTTGTGCATGCTGTAGCCATTTTGGGTCACCTTAGGTGCATTCTTTTGTGCATATCTAATGCATTCCACTGTATTTGTGAAAATGATTACAGACATGTCTGTGAGAATGCTGTTGTACAAATGAATCAATGTGTGTAATGTAGTGTGTCTCAGGTTCCAAAGTGCAAACTGGTGTTGGAGGCCCTGGGGCCAGAGAAGCAGTAGTAATTGTAGAAGCAGGGTGAAGAGCTGAAGATAGCATCACAGCTCTGGGGCGGCTGTCAGCAGTGGGACGGACTGCGCTCATTTGTCACCACCACAGACAAACACCACTCAGTACCGACAAAACACTGACTTGATTGACTTCATGTGAAGCAACACCAGCACTAATGTTTTGCAACTGTTAATTACACAAAAGGTCATAAAAAAGGCAAGTTTTTACTGCCCTGTAAATACAAGGCAGGGTGGCTGCTCTGTCACTGTAAATGACATTAAAGGTCACACAAACATTAAGATAATAGAAAATAGACAGCAATAGCAGATAACATTATTCATTAATGTTAAAACATTGTTCTTCTCTCTGAGAGAGAGTATTTTTCACTAATATTTATTAAGTCATACCTTTATCACTTTACCCTATCTTTCATGAAGTCATGTTTAATGTAGATATATCAGTGAATGTATGATGATATGGTGACTGAAATGTACTTCAGTAACATAAGGTAATATAGTAACATTGCACAGTTATGATGAATATTGTATTTCTGCCTTAATTAATACTTACATTTTATTCACTCATAGTGTAGTGGCGTGCTGAGGTACAATTTTTTTTTTAAATGTATATCTTTTCAAGTTATACCCCCAAATCTTTCATTATTTTTTCATCAAAATGTTCAATTTCAGCAGGAAAAGAACCAAATGTTTAAATCCTAAAATTTACTTAAACACCCCTTCTTTCTTTACTTATATTACTATAGTCATTTTCCTTTGACCACATCTCCTCTCATCTCCTCTTCTCCCTCTCTTCTCTCTTCTTCTCCTTTCCTCCTGGTTTCACATAAACTATAGTGGTTTTTTTTTTTAATCCCGCAAACCAACTGTCCTGTCTGTTAGCAGGCTGATCGCCACTGACATGCCCACTGGCCCCCAGTTAACTCAGTTGACTAGCAGACTTGATAGAGTGAAAGTGAAGCAATGCTGAAGTCTTGATGCTGATGTTGCTGCTGTCAGGCTCCTGGCAGTTGAGCTGCTCTGATGAGCAGAGGGTATGGCATGATGTGTGTGTGCGTGCATGTGTGTGTGTATGGTAGAAGAGTGTCAATGTAGATGGGGGTCTTGAGGGAGAGAGGCTTTGCAGATCAAACAGCAGTCTGATCAAATGTAGAACATGTTTGTGGGTCGTTGCTGTGGCCCTGGCTCTAGTGACCAGCAGCCGTGATATCATCTGTCCTGCAGGACTTCGCTCTCTTTATATCTCCCTCTCTCACTCTGTCTCTCATTTCCAATCTGAAGTGGCTGACCCATTTCTCTCATTCACTCCTTATCACCATTTGAGGCTTTTTGTACACTTCAAGTCCAGTTTTCTACCATAACTTCAGTTAGAGTCCAATCCAAAGGAGCTCCCTTAAGTACTTTTTTGTAGAGATTTTCACGCATGAATGAAATTATTAATCATCACTACATTTACACATGATTTGAGCAATATCGGGATTCTTTCTTGGCTTTACATGTTGCACTGTGTCATTGTGAAATCTACTGATTGCTTTACAACATCAAACAGAAGCCAGTGTTCTCTGTCAGATAACCTCCATGCACATCATCCAATTCTCTAGCATGGTTTCTCTTTTCTCTGAATCTTTCTACTTTTCAAGAGACTTACTTTTTATGATCCAAACATGCGGTACATGGCATCTTTAAATCTACTCTCCTCCTCTGCTGCTACTGCCTCATCCCTCTCCTCACTCTCCCACCCTTCACAAACACTGAGCCCAGTTTCTCTAGAGTGGCAATGAAGCATCTCTGCTCATACCTGTCTCACCCTCTTACCATTGCAAGCCCAGTTAGCGCCCTGCCATTCATATCAGTTGGATTAAATGGATCATTTTCCAGTGTTAGCAGCTTCTCCGCCAAGTGGTCTTGATGTCAGGCCAAGCATAATTGAGTCATCTGCATCTCATCTAAAATGGATGAAAGGACTTTTTGATATTGCCAGCCTCCCTCTCATCCCTCCACCCCCCACCACATCCACCCATACCCACCAGAAGACAGAAAAGGCTTAGGCTAGCATCACTTCTTCTTTAGAAGGGTAGAACACAAGGGGGAAAGACAATCACTATTTGTGAAATGATAATATTATAGAAAATAAAGAACCTGAAGAAATAAATGGAAACAAAAATATCAGTATGGGTATTTTGGCTAAAACAACTAAAGTGGTGTGATTGAGGAAAGATTTTGAAACCAATGTTACTTGATGGTCTCATGTTTTGAAGTGTGACAATCTACCTCCACAAACTCCTCATAGAAACTTCTCTCTGGGCTACAAACATCACACATCTTCCTGCTATTAGAGAACAAAGCAACAGTAAATACCTAACATAAAACATGTATTTCACCTTGAGACAGCTAATAACAAATTTGTCACTTTGCCTTTTTTTCAAACTGTTCTTCCAATCAGTGTAATCCCAAATACCGGAATCCTTTTTTACACAGACAGATTGAGGGTGTAATAAATAAAAGGTGGAGGAACACTGCTCTATTAAAATTTTGATCAGTTACAGATTAGAAAAAACACCTACACCTACGCCATATTTAATGTATCTCCACAAGACAGATGAAGTAAAGCCCTTAATATTAGTCCAGAGACAGTTTGATTTTGTTTTGCTGGGGTGGAGGAATGGCTGGAAGAATGCAGTAAGGTGTGATGTATTCATAACGTGAGACACTCACTATATCTGCTCCAACCTTGAAGATGAATTGCTGGCCACCCCAACTAAACACCCACCCACCCACCCTCCCACCCACACACACACACACACACACACCCACACACACACACACAAAAACACACACACACACACACACACACACACACATACATATCCCCAGCACTTCTGCCCCCTGATTGACAGCTCTTCAAATGAGTGTCTGAGTAGCACTGGGCTCAGGCCCTCCAAGTAAGTGGGCCGTCAAATTACATCCAGGGGACTGGCTGGCCCTCTCTCCCCTGGCAGAGGAGATCTATTTATTTGTCTGTTTATTTGCTTGGTTTAAATATTTGGTGGGGGAAAAATATTGAATTTTTGTCCCCCGGTCAAAGTCCCTTCATATTTAGTTAATAAAGAGCAGAGGAGGTTGTTTGCCCAGAAAAGTGCAGGATAGGGGACTTTATTTAAGGGAGTCCTCAGAGAGAGCCGGTGACCTTCTTCTCATGGCGTGCTGTGTACACTGTATTGTGAGATTCACTCTCTCTGCCTCCTCTAGCTTCTCTTGCTCTCTGTCCTCTGCTATTCTTCAGTCTGTGTACTCAGACATGTGTCCTTCACTCTATATTCCTGCTCTCCTGTCACTTTTTATCCATTCTTTCCCTTCTCTTCCTTTTTCTTCCAGGATCTTTTTTTCTATTCTCCTCTTTCATCTTTTTTTTCTCTTCTTCATGCTATACATTCCTCATCTGACTTTTCTGTTCCTCCACTTCCCTGTCTCCTTCCCCTCCTCCTGCTTGCCTCTCTTTCTGCAGAGCTTTGCTCTATTTGACTGGAGTCTCTCTCTGGATTCCCCGGGCTGCATCCAGGTTAAACTCTTAATTGCCTCAGTAGTGGGTGGTTTAAGGCACTGGCTCACTGCAGCTCAGCCAGTCCCTGTGCAGGGGGCTGCAGGGTTACTGGGGGGGATGAGTTGTTCTGTGTTGGTGCATGCTGGCAGACAGCGCTGGGAGATGATAAAGACTTATTAATATAGATGATGGAGATGACCTCTGACAGAAGCTCTACAGCGAGCCTTCGCTGCACGTTGGAAGCGAAACATGATCTCTGTGTGCTCCTCACATCCACTATCTATCTATTTGTCTGTCTGTCTGTCTGTCTGTCTGTCTGTCTGTCTGTCTGTCTGTCTGTCTGTCTGTCTGTCTGTCTGTCTGTCTGTCTGTCTGTCTGNCTCACAGTAACAATATAGTCTAATTCAAACCATTCATTAAACGTTGATTGGGTATAAATTCTAAATTGGGTATGTTAAAGTAAAGCCTTATGCATTCGCTCTACCTCCAACACAAATACTCTTCCTCGTCACTTATTTAGTCTTCCCTCTCCTCCATTTTTGTACTCCATTCCTTAATACATGGATACATTTACTGCACATACACTGACCCCAGACACGCCCCCACAATCAATACCCACTAGTAGGATGAATTTAGATGGCGCATGCTGTTAATGTTAATGTGAACAGCGTCTGTGGGTTGTCCTGACTCACCCATATCTGCGTAAAACTGCACTATGTGTGTGGATATACATCAATATATGTGTGTACATTAGTCAGTCTGAGGCTGCGAGACCCTCCCATCTTGTCACATATAACTACAACACATGCCCACTTCGATCTGATATCCAAGCTACTGCTTGGCCGCGCCCTGCTACACTCTGCTGCTTTTCCGTTACAAAAATAAAGCCTGTAACATGCCTGCTCAGCTAATCAATGAGATCAATGCTGTATTGCATCTGCATATAAATATGTTGACAGCTGTCAGGCCTTATAAGTCATCAGTAAAGTCGTCTTCTTATCCTTGCTACAGCAAGTCAAAAAAACCTGTTTATACTACATACAAACTGAGAAAATGAGAGCATTTCAGAAGCTATAACATGACCCTGGCTCATCTCATAAGGCTATATTAGCGAGTTAATGCCCCCAGTCTCAGTGCTCCACCCCTGCCATTGATTCCTGTTTAAAAGGCTATGGGTAGTCGATACAACCTCCTCATCGCCATCTGTCTCTATTTACTAATAAATAAAGAGGAGAGCATTGACTGCTTTGGCCAGGCCTGTAAAAGCATGCATGCTAATGAGCTCTGGGCCCCCATGGCCAGTGGAAGAGAAGGTGGTCATACTCTACCCCCCAAACCACCACCACCACCACCACTAACTCTGTCTCCTTCTTGAACACTCTCACAAGGCACACCACTCCAATCATGGTAATTGGCCGCCAGTCCAGTTGTTGTTTAACATCGCTCATCAGATGAAATGTGGTTGACTTAGGCTGCATAGATTTTTCTCCTAGGCTTTCCTGTATGTTCATTGTTGTTGTTGTTTTTTCACCTCTTCTAGTTTTGTGTAGGTCAGCTCTTGAGGTCGTGTCTAGTCGTTTGTCAGATGTGGCCCATGAGCGCTGCCACATCACACTCTGTCATCCTGATCAATTATGGATCATACAGATGGACTTGTTTCGAACAGCTCCCATGATGCATTTGCTCTAAAAGGTGCTTGATCTTTTCTATCTACCTCCCCCTCTCATTCCTCTTAGTTTAGCAATATCTACATAGGAAGAAATGGATGTTTGTATTAACAAAGATAATGTATGTGGAAAAAAAATCAATATTCAAAATGAAAGGAATTCCTTGTGAAACTCAATAAACATCAACACACAGTGGCTCATATAAAAATACACAATAATAATAACATAATCATCATTATGCTTTTTATAGCAAGAACTGTAAGAAAATAAGGTTAAAAAAAAAGTGTGCACACACTCACACACGCACTATAGCCCATTTGGTTTGACACTGATTTCCTGAGTGAAGGGGTGGTGCTGATGTGTGGAGGCTCTCATAGCTCAGCATAACACAGTACTGCTGTGTCAACTGTGACCCCAGCAACCCTGCAGAAGCCAGAGAATGGGCTGCAGGGTTGCTTTGCGACTCAGGTGAAATGAGGGGTCAAAGGTCACCTGTCCAGTGTGTCAGGCTTGCTGATCAGGAAGTGTAGCCTCTCGCTTCAGGGAGTACACAGGGAATGTCATGTTGTGGACACATACTCGCACTCTGACATAAATCTTCCATGCTTACATGCAGTGGAGCTCCCTGCTAAGTCAGTGCATGGTAGGAAAAGTGGTGAGAAGATGTCAGTATCAACTACTCAGAGTAACTGTACAAAAACTAATTATTGGCCTTTACTGGTACTGATTTGTTTCTGTAGCTCCAAGAGTGGATCGTATCATTATTGGGATGTTTAATGGTCTGATTGCCACTGAGACAACTGAAAATGCACTTGTGGAAAATACTTGAATGAATTAAACAAGTTATCCATGCTAACACGCAGATATTTAACTTGTCAGAATACTAAAAAAACTTTAAAAACATATGATCTTAAGCAAATTATATCAATGTCACAATGATATTTCACATTTTCTACTCCTGCTGGACTTTCTTTTGTGAAATTTGATTTAGCTTAAATCTATTTTTAGTTTTCTTGACAGAAAACTCACTGAACCCAAGTAACAGTGCTTCTACTTAGTGAAAGTGTTCCAGTACTTTTTCTTCCATCTGTGGCAATCTCATACAGAGTCAAACAGTGCAAAGGTTCATGTTTGTTTGTCCCAACCCTTGCTCTCTATCTGTGGCTCACTCCCACTGTAGACACATCCAAACAGACCCCCTACCTCTGCTGCACTGAGGCAGTCCTTCCTCCCATCCTTAACCCAGAGACCTAGGTTAGAGAGCTCACTGTTGCTCTGAGCCACCCTAGCATCCTGGTAGTGCTATGAAGGGAAAACAGCAGCACTGCAGTGGAGTTTCCTTCCCATGTCTCATCTGAAGCAGGCTCTGCTGGCTGTCCAGATCAAACTGGCCCGCAGTGTGATGCCAAGTCCTGTCTGCAAACAAGAGGAGGCCCGTGCATTAAAGACTCACCACAGGGGCAACCGTCTGAGAAGTTTTGCTCTCCAGCTACCCTGGAGAGAGTAAATATTACAAGCAGAGTTTGTGTGTGTGTGTGTGTATCTGTGTATGTGTGTGTGCTTGTGTGTCTGTCTGTCTGTTTGTCTGTCTGTGTAAGTTCACAAAAGTTTCAGGTTTTCCTCATTTACTTTACAAAGAGTTTAAAACAAATAAAAAAATGTCTAACTTGCTAATCTTTATGTATAGCCTAGCTGATATAACATACATTAACAACTCAACTTAAAGTCAAGAAAAAATATTTCTCATCAAACTGCTGGATGGTGATGGGTGTTTCCTGGTAGATCTTTTGAAATGGTTGTAATCTTATGCTTCTATCCATCAAGAGCATAGAAAAAAGCAAGCAGCTACCAAACACTGCCTGCCTAGAAAGTTCAGCTTAAAAAAAATCAAAAAAAAATCACACATTATTTTTTATTAACAAGTCTTTGAGAAGAGAAAAATACCACAGCATTGATTTATTAAGCATTTGTGTTTGTGAAAAAACTTAACACATTACATGAATTTGATCAATTGTTAAGTATGCCTTTTTTAACAAAGAAATTATTGTTTTGAAACAAATTGCTGCGCAGCTTTTTTTTTAAAAATTGATTTCCAAAATTCTACTGTTTTTATTTTAGTTTTTGTCCAAGGCAACACAAATGGAACAAATGTACTGTTGCCATTTATTTTATAATTTCTGTCTGCACTTTGATGTTTCCAGCACCATCATGTGGCATCTATAATCTTTCTTTATTCAGACAACAACTAAAGTTTGAAAGACTCAAACCTGCCTCCTTATTCTTTGTTCATCCTTGCTTCTGCCAAAAAAAAAAAAAAACAAAAAAAAAACAGACAGGCAGTCTTCATTCTCCTATTTCTCTCTTCTTGCTCTCTTTCCCCTTATCTCCCCCTTGCCTTCTTCCTCCACTTTCTCTGTCCAGGGAGTCATTATTGCTTTGGTAAATATTTCATAGGCCTCAATACCTTTGCACACAGCCACCTGCCAGCCTCCTCTCCTCTCACACACAAACCATGGATAGACAGATCAAAATAAAAGAGAGCAAAGTGAAGGCGGAGAAGGAGGAGGAGGAAGAGAAGAAGAAGGAGGTGGAATGAGAGGAAGGGAGAAGAAGTCTGCTCTTACGGCCTTGTGTGCATTTGCATTTTCAAGTGAGTTAGGGCTCTCTTCTCTGTATCCTGACTTTATAACAGACTGAGTCCTTTCTAAAGATGGAAAGAAATCCCTGGATGATGTCAAATCTGTGCCCAACAACGTTTTGTTTTCTGAGGCCCCCTTTTTTTTCTCCCACCCTAAGCATTTTTTCCCCCTCTGCTCTGCACATAAAAGGTTCTGGTTTAGTTTCCAACAAGGTTTTGCTGGGAAAGGAGGTAGACAGAGAAAAAGTGAGAGACAAAAGCATGAGCCCATGCAAGCTCAAGACAAGACAAAGAAAGAGATAGAGAATACTAAGCTTCTCCTTCCTCTGACCTTGAACAGGCCTGTAAGCAGCACCCACCCACTCTCCCGCCCAATCCTTTCCTCATCCCCTTGCTTTCCCAGCCTCACCTGTTTACTTTGACTGGATTGGAGAGTGGTCTTGCATCACCCACAGTGTCCTCTCTTTCTTTCTATTCTCTCGCTTGCCTTGTGTCATTCCCTTCACTTTTTACTTTGACAAAGACTCTAAAGCAGTAGTGATCCAGAGATGAAATATTCAGCTTGGATATAAGCACTTTAAGTTGTTTCAGAGTGGATAGCTTGTTGCCACAGAGCTTTGACTTCATAAATAAATGGTCAACAGTGGCCTCTTCCACTGCCCTGTCTCCTGTATATATATGGCTGAGTCGTTCGTGTGCCCGGGGCTAAGCCCTGCCAGTGAGTTCCAGACCTTAAATATGGATAAGCTGTGAAACGCCTCTGGACACACGCCTAGTCAGTATAACGTTAAATAAAGCTCTGCTGTGCACATGGCAGGGGAACTGGAATAGAAAATGTAAAATCTTCATGCCATCTTGGGAAATGTAATGCTGTTAGTTGAAAGGTGGTTGTGCAACAAAGAATATTAGGTTAAATGTGCTTTACATTCAGATTTTATGCCTGCATTCACAACCAACAGGCACAGAGTTAGTGTCCAGTGGTCAGCTTCTGCCATTTAAATGACACTGTAATCCACTGATGTATATATTGGTTCGTTGAGAGAATTACACCTGTGAACATTTGATTTCGAGGCACATAATATAACTGCTAGTGAACTTTGTCACCATGTTATCTTTTACTTTGCAATGAAACAATATTAGCTGACCATTTCCTCCTCCCATCTTTTCTCCTGAAAGCTCCAACACCACTCTTTTTTCTGTTAAGGGAAATGTTTGACGCTTGGTTTCCTTTGAGCTTTCCTATGTAAACGTGTGTTCTCACATTTGCCTTGCAGTGTTGGACATTTCTACCAGGAAATGAAATGAGTCCGTAACAAATGTTTTGGCTCCTGTTGAACTCTTTAGTGAACAGTGGCTTGCCAACTGCAGCAGTATGTTTGCATTCCCAGAAACCCCCAGGGATGGTGACTCCCTGAACTTCCGGATGGAGGGCAAACAGTTTCTCTCATTGACAGGAAAAAAAAGAAAGAGAAATGTCTTACAGATATGCAAAGGTATTAGGATAAGAGGGATTGAATAAAAGATTTTCTTTTGTAGATATATATAAGTCCATTTGTATTTCATTTGTGTGAATGGAGATATGGTTTTGGCCCAGCCAGGCCATTTAGCCTTGTGCGCTAATCTGCAGGTGAAAAGAGGGACTGAATTTGATAAAGGCGCCCTTGAAGAGAGGTTTGGCTACCTCTGGTGCAGCAAGTTGAGCTCAGGTCATGAACAATTTGTGCCTCATTCA
>JANJYP010147120.1:0-11276 GCA_024605115.1 Rastrelliger brachysoma
ATATAACAATCTGTTTACTTATTGGAGAAAAACCACGACTGAAAAGTTATTTCCTCACATTCTCAGTCTTGTTATAGCTGTCGAGAGAGGATCTGGCCCTGCTGCGTTGAGCCTTATTCTGCTGAAGCTTTGATCAGGCGGTTCACACAGGCGACAGACTATACCACCTAACAGGGGAAGTACTGCAGTGCTTGCACAGCGAGTGGGGGTTAATGCAGGGACTTTCCAAGCCAAGACAACTCTGCAACTTAAGAAAAAATAGTGTACTACCTCAAATGTCCTCACTCTTCAATAAATTTTGCGCGACAACTTTTTCAGCTAAATTTCTGACACAGGGCGTCCAACTTTATCATCATTGCAGAGTCCTATAATTAGTACAATCAATGTATATAATTAGAAGCACACATGCACACACACACACAGCCTTTGGTAATGCATGGCAATAGAACTTCGACAATATTGGCTAATATTTAAATAGTTAAATTAATTAAACATCCACAGCCTACTGATGACTAAAATAGTACTAGACAACAGTGGAGAGACAGCATATTGAACAAGCACCCTCGCTGCTCTTAACTCCCAATCTAATTGATTCTCAATGATATTCTTCAATAGTGTTGAACAAACACTGCAACAAACAGTGGAGTCGCACGAACTGTATTTATTGAATAATAATGGCATGTGCTGTTGTTTTGGTGTTGTTAACCTTTACGGCTTTAGGTAAGGGAAGCAGTGGGTTGTTGGACAGTGGGAAAGCTGTCTCCTATTGCCCTCATTGCTTCACTGAAGAGGGGGTGGATCTGCTCTCGAAAACATTTCTTAATTTCAACTTTTACATTCAATCCCTGCTGTTGACTAACAGTGAAGTGAGCTAAGAGTCTCAACACAAGAACATGAATGATAAAATAGCCAGTTGTGACATCAGATTCATATAAGAGGGCTGCTGACATTTGTCTGCTACTGAAGAGGTACAAAGAAGCTTTATTATGAAATTCCTCCATCCTCAGTTTCCTCCTTGATGTTCCAGCACATGAATTCTGTTGTAATTGACTCTGCTTTTGACTTCATATCTGGAGGCAACAATATTGTGTGCATTTTCAAACACATAGATGATATCTCCATGACTACTGAGTCTATACAATTCATGCTGTGAGCTGTTGTGGGATGTGAAGCTGTCCTATTATCATTACTTGCCTACCTAGCAGAAGGAAAGAGTAGATGAAAGCAGATGGAGGAGGGAATAGCTGCCTGAAGCCATCAAATCATTTCAAAGGAACCACAAGTCCAAGTGCAGAACAAGTAGCTACATAACAATTGTAACTACTGAGATACATAGATGACATGCCATAGTGATTCACAATACTAAAAACATTGAGTTCTTGGGACCCATTAATCTTAAGAGTAACTAACAGCAGGGGAATGAGTTGCACTCAAGTTACAACAAAGAATTCTCCATGAAACCAATTTATTGTTGTAAAAACCACAGGCACAACAGTACATGACGGTCGCTGTAAGTCACAGCTATTCTTTTCCTGTTCTACATCATTTCCTCCAGACTTCACCTTTTGAGGCAACATGTACAACATGTAACTGTCTGGGAGAAGTTGTTCTTTCATTAAGCATTGGCAGCGTATTTTGAGTCTATCCCACATACACCATCCTGGTGTTGTAACACTCACTAGTGCAGAAAATGCATTGAGACTTACAGAAATACAGAATCATGCCATTCTATACTGCTTATAGGAACAGTCGCGCAACAAGTTACAAAAAGAGCTTTTTGTGGTGAAGGATAAAAACTTGACCTTCATGATTTTTAATTTATTACAAAACAAGAAATACTTTGCATTCAGTTACATTTTGATTTAATATTTTCTCTTCTTTTCTGATCAGTGCTTGATTCTCAACCAGGAAAAATGCTCCCTAAACCCCAGGTTTACTACAAGTTAAATGGTAATTTAATTAATCATACATTTCTTGCACTGTTCAGTTTCCCTGTAATAAAGACAATAATCCAATGATTGTGCATTGTTTTTCATTTTTCATTTTTGATATTTCCCACTTTTTCCACCTCCTTCTTCAATTCATGCAGTCCCATCACTTCCTATTCCGTCAGTGTGCCACAATTGGTCTGACCTCCAGAGTTTCTGTTTTGCCTGCCTAGCCTCGTGGAAGATTCTGGTCATGCGCAATGAGTGCACAGACAGAGTGTGTGCTGGTAGGCCATCCAATCATTTCATGAGGTCCAAAAGAAACAACTGGACATACTTATTACAGCCACAACAGCCACAGATAGTGTTTTCTTTTCTTTTTGTCAGAGCAGTTGAATTATTGATTGTGGTTGAGATGTACAGAAAATTTCAACAAATATAAAAAAAGCTTCTGAAATAAATTGCCTACCCCAGTTTTAAGATTTTATTGACCACCAACAAAGCAATACATTGTTTTGATCCAAGCTCATATGTTCATATAGAATAACACACACTCAAATGAACAAATATGGCTTTTTTCACATCTTCAAACTCTCAAGACTGGAGATTACATAAAAAAATTCATTTGTGGTCAGAACTATAAAGCTGATGAATCAGTCTTTTTCAGCTGCAAAAATAGGCAAAAAATTGCCTACTTTTATAAAAGTAAATATTTACTGATGAAAAATTTTATTTCATCAGTAAATAAATATTTTTTATTTGGCTTATGTACCAAGTTAGTGAATACTATTTTGTTTTTGCATGTCTTATATTGACACCACCAGTTTTATTATTATAGCATACAGAGTATACTGTATACAGTACATTTATTATTCCTTTTTCCGAAAGTGTTCTTATATGGTTTTAACAATTCTGTTCCCCCTGTCTTATACTGTTGCTGTATTTACTAACTGTAAAGCACTTAGTAGATTATTTTTAGAAAGTGCAATAAAACCAAAATCTATGCCACATTCAATTCAAATATTGCTGCCTCTGTCTGAAAATGCTGGTATAAATATTTGATTCAGACAGAAGCAACTTGTCTCCCAGAAGCATCAAATTTGTATTACATGGCCCAATTAAATAAATTCAACCATTTTCACATCATCTGCATTTGATTTTCTTTAGTCTGTTTGACCACTCACTTACTCTATAAAGTGGTGTTCTCTGAAACAAACTCCATTTTTTTCCTGATATTTTGATTCATGTTCACAAATTTATGTGACTGTGGGACATGAACCCTTATGTTGCAGTGATCCATTATCATTAACAGTGCAGGAGGCAGCACCTTTATTTTTGACAACTGCCAGACAAAGCAGAGAGGACCTTTCCTGTGATTTGTGACAGAAAATGTTACAAACAATGGTCACATATGCTATGAAAATACAAGCAGATACAATGGGATGTGTGCATGACAGATAATAAAATAAGCCTATTTTTTTGTTTAAAGGAATAATCCAGTGAAAAATGATCCCAGGACCTTTCTGTGAATGGACACTCATCAAATACGATCTACAGAAAGTTGTGTTGACTAGAGCAAAGTCGCTGACAAAATCGCACCATGCGCCTTCAGTAGCATGATTAGGGTCTCTACTATGGAGCTAGAAAATCAGTTCTTCCCCGAACTGGCATCATCGCTGCGTGAAATGTAGTTCTATCACTCTGTATCTTTCACTTACTCTTGCATTTACACTGTTGCCGCTGCCAGACTTGGGGGCAACTCCTCTGTGAAAGTTGATCGATAGGTAAATGCCATATACAGAAGGAAAAAGCTATAGAGTGATAGAACAACATTTCACGCAGTGATGACGCCAGTTTGGGGAGTGACTGATGTGATTGGCTGTAAAGGAGTGAGACATCTGATTGGCTCAGACAACCCCCTTGTAGAAAAAATGCATTTGTGAATCGGTTTCGTGTCAGTCACGTTAGATGAGTCTCAAAATTCACACACAAATGCAGGAAGAAAAATGCATGTTTGACGATTAATACACAAATGTACCAACTTACAAATATGTATTTGATTGCAAATAACTGTTGATGTATACATTTGTGAACTTTTATTGCGCATATTTAAAACGAAGTATTTGTGTGTGTGTTGAAAATGAGTTTGTGTATCCAGTCATATTAATATGTATATCCCCAAATACATTTGTGAATCCTTTGCTGTGCATTTGTTAATTTCTGTGTGCATTTATCTATTTTGAGACTGTTCTAGCTCCATATTCTACACATAAAAACAAGCATGAATAACTTATTTAACATACCGGTAGGTTATTAAAAACTCAGAAGACATACCCGTGGTTGCAATAGCTCCTCTCTATGAAAGTCCATACTAGTCAATCACTGAATTATTCCAAAAGGAAGGAGCCCAGTTTAAGATTTCTTCCAAAGAATTTGCTGCCTGTGGCAGTTTAGTCCAGTATAAGTTAAAATTATTTCCAACCACAGAGTGAATAGTTTGTAAACAAAACATCCCATGAACCTTGAAGTAGTCGCTTTCTCATTTACTCCAAAATGTCATGTCAGATCCCACACGGAGTGTAATATCGCATGTATATGCTACTGAAGGCACATGGAGCAGTATTAGTTGAGAAAAACTCTCTGGAGGTCTAATGTAATTTAACCATATCATCAGAATAGTTCTATATAACCATAACATATATGCAGTGATAGACGGCCCTAGCATTTCCACTCACCAGCAGCCCACAACATCTACTCAAAACTAATGGGATGTGTGCAACTCACAGATAGACTCGCCCCAGTGATGATGAAGGCAAACTCTACAGACAATTGCACCAAAACATTTACATATCCATAACGCCAATGCATATAAAAAATATTCCATCACCAGAGCCAGCCACTCCATAATAAAAACAAATCTTACCTTCACGCAGGGTACAAGTTTGCTTTTTTCTGCAACTCTGTCAACTACTATCATCTGATTATTTAGGTCTTCAACATGCTCTTCAGTGTACCATAGATACATTACAAACAATGAGGTGGATAAGCCATATCTCCAGCGCAACATTTAATAATGCTAAGGCCAAAGAGGTCTGAGAATGTTTAGTCTAATTTTGACAGACTTCCAATTTGCCGCACTTTGTGTTGTAAACAATAAACATTAAACATACATACATACATACATACATACATACATACATACATACATACATACATACATACATACATACATACATACATACATACATACATAAGATGCAGAAACTGGGGTTTCTCAAAGTTCATGTAAACACCATATACCGAATTCAATCAAAATCGAGACCACTTTCAAATTTGACAGTTCCTCAACTTTGTAATTTATTACCATATTACATGGGCTGATTGAAATTATCCTGGGCCAATGACAACAGTTCCGAGGCCGTATGCTGCTCGGTAATTGGGCCGCAGCTGCTCCGGCACCTGCCCAAAATCCAGATTACCACTCTGTCACTGCATATATGTAAATAACATAAAAGTCAGTAATGATTTTAATTACCTGTTATATACCTGTTTTATAACTACACTGTGAAATAATGAATGCAGCAGAGAGGATGAGATGCAGCTCATCTGAATGAATGTATGAATAAAGCGACAAAGTGATCACAGTAAAATGTTGCTGCATAATTTACAATTTTGCACACTGCTATTGATAGTCCATTAACAAGGCCTGTAACAGCCAGCTACTACAGTTCGTGCTTAAAACCCGACCAATACTGTTTCCTGATGTCACAGGTTTGAGTGACTTGGTTCAGCGTACCAACTACGAGCTGGATGAAAACAGAGCAGGGCAAAAAAAAAAGCAGACAGTGTGTGGGGCAATCAGAACTTGTAAGTTGTACTTGGCAGCTACAACTAAAAAAGTTCAGTGTACAATATTAGTGATCTGAATTTCAACTGAGAAAGCAAATGTGTTAAGTGAGGAGAGATTGAACTCCAATTGAAAGCTTGAAGGCATTGGCTTAGGCTTCATTAAGAATGGCTGGCTCTTCAAAAACAACCATTAAAATCAGCATGTAATTACCAAGCAAGTGAGACGAATTCCTAATCTGAGAGGCTGCAGGGCTTCCGGTGCCTATGGTCAAAACCGCATAGCAGTCCAGATGCACAATATGGCTCACTTAAATGTGATCAGGAAATCTGTTTAAGAAGGTGCACACATACACAGGTGCTCTGCATGTGCTGAGTTTAGAAACATAATCAGTTGACACACTAAAAATGCATCTACATAATCTCTTAAATAATTCATAAAGTGGTCTTCATCAAGTAATGATGCTAATTTGCCATCATAGTGCAAACTAAGCAAAAATGCATACTATATAGATACACATTATATGGACCATACAATTCTAAATCCTCCTGAGCCAGGCCAAAGAAACACAGCCAGAAAGAGGATGTGTTTGTCAAAGCAGAGATCTACAGTCAGTCCATGTTCAGTCAGATGTCAAATACTCTATGTTTAAAGCTCAACTGGCATCCTGCCTGAACCTCCCCATCCTCATGCTCACTGCATTATTCATAAAACTTCCATAGACCAGTGCATGGGAAAGAGGTCTTCAGCGTTCCGTGTTATGATGTGTAGCCAACAGCAGCAGAGTTTTTCATCATTGTATTGCATAATGCCAGCTGTTTGGATGTAAATTCAAGTGGAGAAGAGGAGCAAGGTCATGACAAATATCATGAAAAAGGCTGTACATAATCTACATACATCTAAATTGTGTGTGTGGCAATTATCAGAGCTTATTATTTTAAGAAGCTTGTGCTGCTGTTTCAGGATGCCATCTCCATGACTCACTCTGATAGTTTTCACTGATAAAGCAGCATTGAATTCTTATAAATCAAGGCCACAAAAGCAAACAAATAAAACTCGTAGCATATCTGAACCCAAAAAATAAAATTCATGTTAACATTGGATTTCTCAATGGTGTGTGACCAAAATTCACTAAGGTGTACAAAGAGAAGAACATGTACAAAGACAGTGTTGGGAGTATGCTTTTGTAAAAGCCTGTATGAGTTTTTTTCACTCAACTATCAGGCCACTTTTCTCAGCTCTTATTACATTCCTAACATGCATTTTCACATAAATTACACAAAACATACAATTTTTAACATTAATATATTTGCAGGAAAAGCCTTAGAACAAAACATTTCAAAACACTAACTCTCAACACTACTGGAATGAATATCTTATCTTTTGATAGCTGGTATTAAGTGTTTGGTCACTCATTATAGCTGCTGTCACAGTCGAAGGGAGAGGCAGTGACAACATCATGTGGGAAAAGCAGAAAATAATAATTAGAATAACAATCATTGACATAAACACTCCCTCTGTTGAGCTGTCAAATGATATTCCAGCACTTATTTGAAGCCTCTACACAAGCTCTATACTTCTTCCACATCAGATTTTTTTTCCATCTTAATCTGCACTGTAGCTTTCCTTGGGCTACTAGTACCTCTCAATTGATTTTGGATTCACTCACATCAGCCAGGCTTAGAGACTACTGATGTAGCATGAAAACGTTTAAACTAAAATTAAGAATAGTGTGATGGTCAGCATCTACAATCTCTCTCCTTCATTTACTAAACCTCTCTCTCAGACTAAGGGGTTGTGGATTAAACTGAGATGTTATCAGGGCTCAGAGTAAGTCAATATTGCACTTGCACATGTGTGAGGCTGATAGGGGCAATAAATGAATAGCCAGTGGCCCTAAAAGCTCAAGCACTAGCTCAAGCACTGCATAGGGAGAAGCCCACTGGATGAAGGGCAATGAGAATGTGGGTTATCAAAGAACACACCAGAAATTTGATAATCTCAAAGAGAGATGGTTGTGACACTTTTCAACATCTAGGCTGTAGAGAGAGAATATTTTGATAAAGATGTCTGCTCTCATCAAAATGCAGGCCACCTTTGATTGAGACAATATCAGGGCAGAAGTGCAAATCCCATTCTCTAAATAAATGTCATGTTCATGATTTCTGTGTCTTTCATCGTGAACACAAACAACTATAAAAACAGTAGAATGAATATTGGCAGTGTTCCTTGTCTTGTCATGAAAGAATCCAGTAAACTGCAGAAACCATTAGATTCCCATTTACTGTTTTAATTATTCAAAAGCCTTGTTAAATATTGTAAATAGACACTTGCACAAGAACACAAATGCACGGTCACACACATTGTACTGCTGTTGGTTTATGGGTTATAACAGACAGCCAAGGGGCTCCTGAAATATCCCTCTTTGCCTTTGAATAAGATTGATTCCAATGCAGGGCAGACATTTTATTCCCCTTAAGTTGCTTCCAATGCAAAGCAATTTAGAATGGAAATATGTCTGGCATTTTGTGCCCCAACAAGGTATCTAGTCAGTTGCACTGAACAGGAATCAAACTCATTATTCAAAAAAAGGTGAATGCTGTGAAAAGCTGTACATGAATTTAATGAAGACAATGCTTTTGTAGCATTTATCATTTAAATTAAAAAAAAAAAAAACGTACCATTAACTCCAAACATTCTTTTCCTCTCTTTGAGCATTGATTTTATATCACAGCAGACACATTGCACTGAGTAATTTCACTCAAGAATTTAGTGCACGTTACACTGTAGCTCAAATAAATGTTATTTAATCAATAGGGAAGTATAGTGCCATAATAAAAATCTTGAGGTCCTCATATATCATTTTTCTATTTGCTGTGTTCATCAGTGTTATCTGCCAATAGAAATATAGAATTTTTAATTCAGTTTTTGGCTGGACAGGCCATGGATGAGTGCTATAACTCTGAATATCTGCCTGTCACAGACTCACTGAACGATGAAGTTACACAGTTACCCGGCCAGCCCAGCTGAACATTAGTTGGGTTGGATTTTCCCCACTGGCTATTGCTCTTTCAAAATTAACTCGTACAAACATTTTCTATTACATTCTTAGGGTGCATCACATCTTTTGCAACAGAGCCCCAAGCACAGCCCTGAAATAAGTTTTAAAAATACCAACCAAAAACCGAAACATCTCACACAGATGCTCCAACACTGACAGGAACACCAACCTACAGATACAAAGAGATGTAACAGAGCCTTTTTCCTAGGGTGACCAAATGTCCTCTTCTTACATCCTGTCCGAGGTGGGGTGGGGGGGTGGGGGGGTGGAGGGGGGGTTTATAAATTCATGTTACTGGAGTCTCCCATATATTGATAGCGGGTCCCTGACATCCCCAAATAAGATAAAAGAAATCCTCCACAAGTTGACTTCAATTTTGACCTATTATTGTCTCAAGTTTGAGTGAACCTGCTGAAGAACTTGCCTTTCAAAGTTTTATTTTGTAAACCCCACATAAAACAGAATGCCTATTAATATGCCCTAATACATTATGGGCATGTTTGTATGATACAGTGTGAATGACTTAAAGTTGGACACCACATGACAGAAAAAGTGTCTGTGTGTGCATAAGAGAGTGTGTGAAAAGAAGATTGTCTTTAGGACAGGCATTAGCCTTCCTGCAGGACAATGATTGATGGCTAACTTTGACTGTTAAAAAATGTAATTTCAACCTGACAATCAATCATTTAGCTCACAGTGTCAATCTGCAAAGTGTTGGACTTAGAGGGATTTGCTGCTAGAGTCATGGGAAAAGGGCCTAAGAGAAGAATCATAGTTACACTGATGCCTAAGCTTGCCATGTCTATGAACTTCCCTGCAGATTTGGTCAATACAACCAGTTTGATATTGCCCCACCATGCCCATCTCTGCTCACATAGAAACCTATATACTTTGAATGGGAGAATCTTTAACAACTTGAGTTATTAAGCT
Source organism: Rastrelliger brachysoma (assembly GCA_024605115.1). Lineage (NCBI taxonomy): Eukaryota > Metazoa > Chordata > Actinopteri > Scombriformes > Scombridae > Rastrelliger > Rastrelliger brachysoma. The sequence goes on from JANJYP010147120.1 coordinate 9,767, forward strand.
TACAGAAAAACAGCATCCTGGGATTCAGTTGCCAAAGGCATTTGCATTATTTCTCATCATGCCACAGTGGGAATACAACATACACTCTGTGTATCACTGGTGCCACAAAGTGAGCAGATTTCCTGTGAGGAACAGTGCCTGCTGGCTGCAATCTTACTTGTTATTATCCCTCTCCAACCTGAAGATAGACAGGACCAGCTGCAACCATGTCACCTGACCATGCATCATTTCAACTGCTTTTCTTTTTGCTCTGACAGGAATTGTGCAGTCCAGTAGCAAATGCAAAGCAGCTCCATATTGAGACAGGCGAAGGATTATCCTAGTACAGTCTGTGTACCACTGCAGCTTGCCATCCTGTCTACACTTCCTTTTAAAGCCAAGTTTGAAGATGACACATTTTGCCTCTTCATGTCTCTAAAATTCTAAATTTGTTTGCTCAAATGACAATAAGAATTCTGAACATTGTAATCAGATTAGAGTCATTTATAGAGAGGACACACCAATGTAAAACCCACCACTAAAATTATATCTAACAGTCTGGATTTTTACATACCAATGTAGCTCTTGTGTGTGAAAGGCAAGTTGGTTGGCAAAGATGGATAAGACATTGCTTAATTACACAATTTATCCTCAGAGAACTCTGCCAGGGACATCAGTGAGGTGTACCATGAGTTGCCCAACTCTTCACAGAGTGGATGTCAGTAGGGTTCATGGCAGGGGTGTCAAACATACAACCCACGGGGATAATTCTGCATTATTTTAAAAAAAGAATGAATTTACTGCAGTGTTTTAGTACGTGCAGACAACATGAAAGCAACACTGCGGCGGAACTAATGTGTGTGCATATGAACTATAATCATATGCACACATTATATGTGTGTGGTTGTGAATTTGTTGCTGCAGCGGCGGTCCGGTCCGTTCGTCACAACGTCGAGAGATAGCCAACAGAACAGCATATGGACCACAGCCAGTCGCTTTGGCGTGTGATTTTTGAAATGTAGGTATTATCTATAAGGACATGGAAGTATAAGTGGCCAGCAGCACCGGCAAGCGGGATCTGCCCGGGGAGTGCTGGGTGTGGATATTTTAATGCTGTGGAGAAGGATGCAGCCAGAGTCAAGGTAGCGCTCTCTCTCTCTCTCTCTCTCTCTCTCTCTCTCTCTCTGAATGAAATACATATCACCAGCAATTTTGCGGGATTTCTCTGGGTTTTTGATTCCTCGCGATTTCACGTTGATTGTTAAGATGCAGCACATAGAAAAATGTATAAAAGTAAAAGTAGGCTATCAAATGCATCAAAAATATAAAATAATAGATTCAAGATTCAAAAAGCTTTATTGTCCAATATGTTGCCACATTGGAAAATCTCCTTTGATTGAAGGCAGATTGTTTAGTACTATTCTTTAGTAAATAATTGTGTTTATGTGGTGCTTGTGTAAGAAGTATATTGAGTGTGTGTATTGCATTGAGTATGTAGGATTTTGAATAGAGTGACTTTTTGGGCAGAGCC